>JAXGGA010016897.1:0-25609 GCA_038373865.1 Uloborus plumipes | reverse complement strand
CTTGTAAATCTCAGATCTTAAAGTAATGTTGATTGTAAAAGTAAATTGAATGAAACCCGGTCACAAGTTTGTTCTGATTTAAAATCCGTGCCTACTATTCTCAAGAAGTTTTGTGCATTAGAAAATATAATAGTAACTACCATCAATTACAATTTAAAAGTGCATTTCTGATCTTTTCAGTTGGCACCACAAAGTAATAAATATGCGTTTTTTTTAAAGCACATACATCTGCCTAAAATTGTTAAATGCCCCGTTTTGAGGAAAATACCTTATCACATAACACGGCGCGGTGTGTCCCTGTGAAAACCGAGAGTTTCGATGCTATGGTTAAAGAGGATCTGTAGTTCTATTTTGTCTTTTCTTTTTGTTTCGTACTAATAAATGTATTGTCATCATAATTACTCAATAATAGTGTTTTCACTGTTTCCATTAAAAACCTCTATACACCGCTGAGACCACTTACAAGCACTGTAGATGCCCGCCCCATCAATACTTATGCCACTTTTTTTCCTTAAGGGTCACACTACAAAAAATGAACTGTTGTTTTTACAGTATAATACTGGCAACCGAGGTTCCAATTTAAAACTGTAAAATGCACAGTAATAAACTGTAAAACTAGCAGTTTACTGTAAAGTTAGCAATTTTATAGTTTATTACCTTAAAATATAGTTGTATTATAGTGTAAAAATAACAGTAAAAAACTCGCAGCAGATGATCCAGTTTAAAACTACAATTCACTCTTGTAAACTGTAAAATTAGCAATTTCGCAGTTTATTACTGTAAAATTAGCAATTTTACTGTTTATTACTGTAAAACTAGCAATTTTTAGTTTATTACCATAAAATGAACTGTATTATACTGTTAAAACAACATTTTTTTAACAGTGCAGTTGTAGTAAAAGAAAGTATTGGTAAATTTAAACAAACTCTATTTCCTCAGCCGTGGTAATGTTTAAACATAAACTGTTAGTGAGAGAAGACTAGGTAACATATAGAAGACATGTGGAGAGCTTTGCGTGTTCCCAAATATGTGTAGGCATCAACGTTGTTTGAAGATAACATTGTGAAAAAAAATGTATTTTGGAGCTTCGGTGATCTCACAGGGACCCCCTCTATCCCTTCTCTGTGGACAACTCTGGCTAGAGAAGGATCTATGTTTTAGTGCCCCTGAGATGTGTATAGGTTAGTGGAAAGACAATGAAACAAGATAGTAAGATGTTTTGTGGTTTGAATACTAACGTGGACGTGTTTGGCATTTATCAACTCACCCAGGGAGTCTCGATGGTTTTTTTTATGTCTATAGTGACCTTGAGAGTAAGGGTTTAACCTTTTATTCTAGACGACCATTCCTGTCAATGTGGAAGTCTTTTGAAACGGCAACAATCAAAAATTTGCTAAATATACACCTGATTGAAGTGAATCCTTCCTGAACATATTGACATTGCATGAATAAAAAATTTGCGACATGATTACCTTTAGTTGAGATTGTTACAACTTATTCGCAATCTGGGAATCGAAAACCGCAGACAGTGAGTTTAATGATGGTTGGGCAAATTGGTTCTGGCAGAAATTTTTCAAGAAGTTTTCTATTTTTTCTTATGATAACCTCTTAATATGTCGGTGCTTTCTTGTGACTGTTATAGCGAATTGTGAAGTAATCCTTTCCTCACAAATAATGTTTGCTGCGATGTATTTCTTTTTTGATATCTCTCTGTGTTCCAAAAAAAAAAAAAAACAAGATTTCACTGAGTAAATATATGTGCCGAGCAACATTAGCGGCCATCACTGCTCGCAACCATGCTGCCATTAGGGGAAAAAAAAAAAAAAACCTGCGCAGAAAAGAAATTAAATCTGCATCCTTCCTTTTCGCTTTTCCCCTCTACCCCCTTTATAACGACCTTCTAAACGGGTCAAGATGGAATCCGATAATTACAACCTTCCTCCATATCTAAATGGTTCGCGCTCGATAAAAAGTCCAAAAACAAAAGTGAAAGAATGAAGAAGTATAAGATGCGCTTTACGTCACTGATTGCGAGGTGAATAGTTCGATTTATATTTCGAAGATAAATAGACGAGCGTCCGGTCGCAAAAAGCAAAATTTGTATTCCTGCTGCTTTTCTTTGTGTCGATGAAATGCTTCTCACAAAACGCAAAAGAACGAAACCCTTTTTGACTTATCTTGGAATGAAGAAGCAAAAAACTCGAATAAAATTAGGGAGGTTATTAGGTTTCCCGTCCCCTCTCCGTTTTTCTTAAGGTTTTAAAACTCACATTTCATAAAATGAAAGATAGCAAAACTGACACTTAAAGTTGCAGTCTTGAATCTAGTGGTTCCCAACTGGTGGTCCGCGAACCAAAGTGGTCCTTGAGAGCCTGTAGAGTGGTCCCGATTACCCGAAGAAAAGGTAAAAATTGTTAATGTCGGAGATCTACTTACCAGAACAATACTGTGCCCAACTTTTTCACCAGCTGAAGGTAAGGTGTTCCTTACTTACAAAACAGTTGAACATCCCTGAGACAAACAAGTTACCTAAATTTTGTATGACCTTTTGGAAATGAAAACATGGGCACAACAAGCATTATCAAAATATTCGAAACAGAAATTCCAACATGACAGGTTTTCAACAAAATCCTGACTTTAAAAATAAAAAGCTTTTATAAAACATACATGCGAATCAGCTTCGTATTTTGACGAAATGATTGTACAAAATTCTTAAAGAACGGAAAAAAGAGAGGCGAAATAGAAGTGGTCGTTCACCTCTGACAATGACTCACTTTAAAAAAAAAAGCCCTTACCCTGTTTTCTTTAGAATTCTTCAAAGCTAGAATCGCTTGGTTGGTTTTGGCAAAAATTTACTGTAGTTAGCACTCTTTTCGTCACTGTAGACAAATGTTTTTTCAAGAACTTAAAGAGCTCAAAGTGGTTCCGGTCTCACAGTTTATTTTGAACGCTCTCTTAAACTTTTCTTCTAAAGGGTAACGTCCATTTTCATGTTCAGACATTGAATTCATCCGGTGTGAATAAGAATGCAACTATAGATTTTTTTTTGCTGTTGGTGTTAGGTTTAGAAGGATTAGTCATCACAATATCAGTCTTATTCAGTGGAGATTTATATGTTGCATTTTTTATATTTTTCCTGGAAAGTTTCTGCAATGTATATGTGTTGCTTTTGCGTATGTTATCTATTTATGAATGATGAGGAAGAGACTCAATTACCAAAAAGATCTGCAACCTATAGAGGAAGTAGTTACCTAAATAAACTTGAGCATATGAATATGACCAGAGTTTGGTGCGATTTTCGACTTAGAGTTAGATCAGAATTTTTCCTGAGGAAGGGGGGGGGGGGAGACTAAGATTGTTCTCATCTCAAAATACAACTATATTAGGACTATCAATATGGCTTAAAACTAAGGACTACAGGGACGTATCTCTCGAATTACACTCTGCCGTTTCGGTCCCGAAAAATTTACTAATTCACCCCTGAATATAAAAATGTGTGTGTGGACCAAAAACATTAGACCCTTAAACTAAGAAAAAGATAAATCTCTTAAAAAAATGAATAACATATAAATCTCAGAGAAACTAAAAACTTCAGCCTACATGTCGAATTGTTAAAGTGAAAGAAATGAATAAAATGAAAAGGTAGAACAGCAAGGAAGAAATGCTATCTGCTGAAGGAGATTCGAGTAAATACTTTCCCAGGATGTCTACCTACTGAAGAAAGAACTTTCCTAACTGTATAAAAGAGCTGTCTTGTGTTTAATGAAAGAGTATTTAAGTGGTTGATGAACGTGAGGCTTCCTAATTTTGAGCGAAAGTCTTTCGCACTGAAAAAGTAATTGAAAGCAAAAAGTACGTTAGAAATGAGTGAAGTACCTATGAGTGAATAGAAACAGTTGAGGGAAAAAAAAGTTGCAGCTTTTGGCAGATAAATGCTGCTTGTCAAAAAAATTGACACGTTGACTTGCTGCTTATTCATTGATGGACGAAACAAAAGGCAGACATTTACTAGCATTCTGCGACCCCCTCCCTCGAACTGAGAGACATCTTTGACACAGAGGTAGAGGGAAATTGGCACACACCTGAGAGAGAAACAGAGACGGATGAAGTAGCGGAAAATTTCTTCATGGATTAAATTTCGGTGGGAAGTTCTGGAGCGATCGTTTGCTGGGGGGGGGGGGGGATGAACTCGTTTTTGCTTCGCGTTCCAATTTTCCAATATGGAGAAATGGATGAAATTGAAAATAGTGAACAATTGGAACTTGAAACCGGCTTACCCATGAAACAATGATGGCGACTATTTGAGTTTTATGCCGAGAGTGAAGACCAATTTCTTTAGAAGATAGCTCTGATAAAAGTACATTTCGTTACCATTTAGTGAAAGTGTCGTTAGCCGAAATTTTCCCTTTTAAATGCTACTTTACCAAAGCTTTATCAAAACCCAATTATAAAATTCTATCAGCAGATTCTCTCCTCCTCTTTCAAAGATAAATGAATTGAAAATTAATTTCGTGAAGGAAGTTGGTAATCACAAAAACCCTTTTTATTCGCTTGAAATTAAATCCGGGGGCTCTGAGGGATTAATAAACATTTAACTCTGTAGCAACCAGCAGAGCCTTGTATATTTTGAATTAAGTCTGTTGATTTAATTACGAGTATATGTAGTTTTTTACTTGTAACGAAAGTAATTTATCTCTCGCTTACATCAAACTACCTCAATAAATTGCAGCTAAATTTTATCTCTTAAAACAGGACGCTTTTACTGAATTATTTGCAATCATAGGCGGTACAATTGCTTTCAGAAACGAAGTAAAGCACCGCCAAGGTTGAACAACACTCGAGACACTCCTTGCAAGCTGCACAAAAATTGACCACCGAGTGAAGATTACACTGAGAAGAATATTACGTTGAGGAGAGAAATTTTATTTATGATCCACCTTCAGTTCATTTCCATAAAAGAAATTTTAATGAAACTGGCTTGAGCGAACTTCAGCCCGCCCCCTTCACAGTTTATTTATCGTCTCTTTTACTCCTTCACTGTGCACTATCGCCATGTCGAGTACACGCGATGCTGCTGTCCGCTTTGTGAAATTTACGTTCATCTTTTTTTTTTCCCTTCTTCTGATATCTTTCTTTTTGAGCTCTTATTTATGTTCTATGTATGGATTAAAAAGAAACTCGCGAGATTGGACAGTCAGAAAGATTTGATATCATGACTGAAGCTCTTTTTCTCCATCTATCTTTGAAGATGTATTGCGGATTAAAGAATTTATTGGTCGTGAAGTTAGTTCCTGGAATCTAAGTTAAGACCACTGAGTTAGCAAAAAAGCTTCAGTGCTAGCTCAGTGAAACTTTATTACAAACAGAACATGTTCATGAGTCCTAAAATGTCCGAATGGCAGGGCGCTCTTCTTAAACTAAAATAGGACAAATGTGGCTCGATTAAGGTATTGGGGAGGGTGAGGGCGGGAAGCAGTGTTGCCAGATTTAAGAACTTTAAATACGGGACAGGCTCTTGGGGGGGGGGGGGGGTTAAGAGATGAAATTTAAAAGTTGAATTTTTACAACCTTTACTTGAATATAGGGCATGCTAAAATTCCCATAGTTCCCTGCGCGATGGGTGTTAAGCACTTCCGGTTATTCCACTGCTGGCTGCTGCCGTTGTTTTGTCTGAGTAATAGAACATATAAACCTTATAATGCCATGGAATTGCTGCGTCCCTCAATGTTCTGTAACCTCCAAAGCTTGTAAAGAATTATGTTTCCATTCATTTCCAACGGATTCAAGTGAAAAAAAAAGAAGATAATATCTATTCGTTTTTCAAACCCCTAGCAAGTACGCGAAAGTTTGCAGCAGGTATTTTAAAGAAAGTGACTTCTTGACCAAGAAAACTGGTAAGTGTATGTCATTTCTGTTTTATGCAATTCAGATAGTGAATTTGTTTTGGTGATATTGATAAAATTAGATACATAGTATTATGTAAATAAAATATAAGAAATGGTCAGACTCAGTTTTTGAACGTTGTTCTTATAATTCCTTGCGTTGCATTATACTATTGTTATTAAAATCTAACTTACATTTTGGCTGACTATTTTAAAATGAACATAATATTGTATAATTGTGATTTGAATTCACTCAGCTTCTGGTTCAGGATCGGGTCTATTTCGAAAAGCGAGGGGTCAAAGTGCAATTTTTGTATGAAAACGGGATATTTAGCAATTTTTTTCGAAATATAAGTCCTAAAAAGACATTGTTGACTATATTTGGTAGTTCAAGGGAGGGGTCATGACCCCATACCCCCCCCCTCATTTGGATCCGCACCTGTTAAAACGAAACTAAAAAACCAAAGCAAAATAAAAAATCATGATCTCAAAGAAATTGCAAAGGACATATGAACTGAGATGTTTGTGAATAAAATGCCTTTGTGCACAAATCTAAAGTATAAATACAACGTTAAAAAAACACAAATACGCAGGGAAACTGTAGACACGTGTTTCGGCGTTGCAAAGAACGCCTTTACCAAAACAAAAAAAATTGTGAGCTTATGGATGCACAAGCTCACAATTTTTTGCATTGATAAAGGCGTTCCTTGTAACGCCGAAACACGTGTCTGCAGTTTCCCTGTGTATTTGTGCTTTTTTAACGTTGTATTTTTACTTTATAAGATGTTTGTGTAAGGAGTTAGGAGGGATTCATCTGTTAGGAGTTAAGCTTTTAAAGTATTCATTTAAATATGAGCTTGTCATACAATCCTCTTCAACATTCTGTTTTCATTCAGTAAGTCAAAACAGTGTTAAAAAATAAAATATGTAAATTAATAGGACAAGGATTTGAGGGGGGGGGAGTCTGCTTTTTAGTCCTTGGTGATGATTTAAAAGTCAAGATGTAGGTGTCAAGATGATTTTATTAATGGATTTTTTAATGGTTCTTTAAAAAAAATAATAAAGTAATAAAAATCATTTTTTGAAGAAAATAATTCAATGTTCTATGTTATTTTTATTCTTCATTTCCACAGTTAATATAATTCTATAATATTTTCAAATTATTTTATAATTTGATTTCTTTTATAATTTTTTTCTACTAATGGGTTAGTACAATCGAAACTTCGCAACAGGCTTGAAAACGACAAAGCAGCCAAACTTGTTTTCATTTACAAATCACTGAATTTAGCTCCCGAATAGAGAAATATTTTAAAAATTTTCAGGAAAAATAAAATTATTGTGATTATCCCGTAGTCTAGTTCATATCTCTCTAACAATTCTGTAGTTGAAGGAGTAAAATATCCAAATTAACATGAAGCATTCTTTATGCGATTTTGATAATTAAAACAAGGAAAAATCCGTAAATTGTAATTAAATACTATTTTCTACTAATTTATTAATTACTCTTATTTACATTTTTAGTTTTATGTAGTTTTCAATTTATACATAAAAGAAGAATCGGATTTAGACATCTAACTTGAACAATTTAATTTGTTAGTATCAAACATTCTTTATTAATCTTAAACTGAAAAAAATCTATTTAAATAAAACAAACCTGATTTAAAGAAAAAAATCCGATTTTTTTATTTAAAAAAAAATTGCGATTTCTATCAACCCTGTTTCAATGCGATGAGATAGCGTATGAAATTTTTAAAAGTTAATTTCCAACTCTGTGTACAGCAAAAACGAAAAAAATTGAAAGTAGGAAATGTTTTAACAATATTTTGAAAGATCTTTCTTCAAAAAACTATGTTCCTTGCATACCTGGTTAGTAATTCCGCTTTATTACCACTTGATTTAGCTCCGAAAACTTTTAATTTGACTTTTAACGAGGAAACAGTCTCCTTTTCGTCAACCATACCTTTTTTTAAGCTTTAAAATGCATAACGCTTGAGAAAGAGCAATTCCTATAATTTATTAGTGTATCGCGTAATGAAAAAGCACTAGGCTCGAACTACCGGAAGGACACAATCCCAGTTGTACGTGCCGCGCTCCCTGGCGGCAAAGTTTGTCCCAAGCATGCCCTATTAAACGTTTTTCTCACAAATATAAATGAAGAAAAAAAATGCACAATGACCACATGAATAAAACTTCATATTTTAATATTGCATAGTTATTTTTCGTCATGAATATTACTGGGAAAAGGTTTAACACTAATTATTGTGAAAATTTGTTTTTCCCTGTTATTAACCCACTTTTTCCTGACGTAGGCCCGTCATTTCAAATTTTGCCGGTCGGAGAGGGGCGAAAAGTAAATTATACCAAAAAAAGCAAAAGCCACGTAATGTAAATACATTAAGTTACCAAAACCAGGGGGGTGGCCATTGACCACCCGTCTTGTAGTCCCAAGTCACGAGCCTCTTGGCGTGAAAGATATAACATTCGCTTTTACTGATGACTAATGTTTAGTATGCATCTTTTCAAAAAGCTGGACGTACCAAAGGGGAATTTAAGTGCAAAATAATTTTAATAAGTAATTAACAAAAATTTTGATTACAATTGAGTAGACATAGAAAATTAAACGTTCCTACTTAAACTTACTATAAGAAATTAACCTAAAACAAATTTTAAAAAATCAGTATTCAATATCTTTTGGGGGAAAACTACAGTTTTGTCAATGTTGTAACATGATAATTATAATTATATAATGTCAGAAAATTCCCTTTTTTTAGAATCATATTTGCTACTTGATGTTACTGCTGCAATAATTCTTTCTAAGTTTTGATGCTCTTTAGGTTGCCACAAAGCTCACTGTAATTTATATTTCTGTCGCTCATTGTAAAAATTATATTATCTTCATGTTTTTAAAACTCGTATTTGTTTGATAAATGAAAAGACATTTAGTTACACCTTTTAGTATAAAAGCGAAGTGAAGCGAACTTCAAAAGATTGATTCAAAAACTCTAGTGACCATGGGCGCCCATAAGGGGGGGGGGGCAAGGGGGGGCTCGAGCCCCCCCTTGGAAATTAGTACTTTTTTTTTGCTTTTAGCACTATTTATTCGGAAATTTTTTTTCTTCACCCATTAATAAGTTATTAAAAATGCCAAATTTTAATAACTCTAATCTGCACTGAAATCGCTTTCAAAATTGTAACACTGTGTCCTTTCCTACATTCTTCCATAGAAAAACAAAAGGCAGATTCGTGGGCTAACCGACGACGCCGCATTCGGGCTTCGGGGGGGGGGGGCTCAGGCCTGTTCTAGAGTCTTTAAAAATCATTAAATACATTATTAAATCATTAAAAGGTGGTTCAATTATATTTCTTATAGAATAAATAAACTATGAATTAACTGAATGGCCAGAATATTACTCTTTCGTTAATCATTTTTTAAATCTCTACACTAGTATTTCTTTTAAAGGATTGTATGCGTTTTATACTATTGGTCATTTTATACTATTAAGTGCTGTTTCTGTCGGTGAGTAGGAAAACTGATCAAAAACTACTATCTATACTGAAAACCGATGGAAGCAAGTGATGATGTGTTTTTCTTTTCTCTTCCCTTGTTCTTCCTCTCTGGGCCATGGTGGCCCGATCGGTAAAGCATCGGACTCGTGTCCGAAAGGACCCGGGTTCGATCCCAGCCGATCAAAGATCCCCCGTCTTGATTAATGGTGACTGGGAGGCGTTAAAAATGTCGTAGTCACAAAGTCCTCCAAGTGAAACGATACCTCTGGGGGTGCCAGGGCCTATGGTTTGCTCGACCCTAGGTTCTGGTTCAAAATTAAGAACGGTCGGAGCGGTCTGGTTCAAAATTAAAAACGGAGTCAGGGCCCTATCTCGGTTAAACCACTAAGCTGGTAGGTACGGGGGACCCTGGAGGGTGAAATGAAATGAAATGTTCTTCCTCTCTCGATTAATGTCAATCGTTTGCCAAGCTACAAAAAAAAAAAAAAAAAATATTTTGATTGATCTTAATTTGCCAAAGAATGCAGAACATTTATAAATTTTTTGTTTGCGTATTTTTCGACACATTTTTGAAGTTCCAATTGCCCCATACAAGGCCTCAAAATGCAGAATTTGAAAACTTTTTTTCAAAAATCTCCCCGGGGGAGAAACCCCCGGACCCCCAAATAATACAAATATTCTACCCCACTTATGAAAGTTCATTGCATCTCTTTTTTTGATAATTCTTCCCCAATAAAAGTCAGTTCAAACAATAAACAACAAAAAATAAATAAAAACACATACACACATACAAAAAAAAAACAGCAGGGGGGCAGTAAGAAAAAGACTCATAACACACAAAAATGTATGTTGGGTCGCTGCGAAATGGACCCTCCCAGAATTTTTTTCTGGATACGGGCTTGTGATGCACAACTTACATTATCTGTAAGTGGTCAAAATGTGTTAAGTAATCTCGATAACAATTAAGCCAGAGTAAATTACAAAAATTTATATCTTAACGAGTCTCGAGTCTCATACTTTCATATTCTTAGTAAACCAAAGAAACACACACACACACACACACATATATCTTTTAACTGTAAACTATGAGGAAAATATCTGAGCCCCCCCTTAAAATTTCGCATATGGGCGCCCATGCTAGTGACTAATAGTAGCTGAATTTTTTTTTCTTTCACAGTTAAAAAGTTGAGAAGGACTTTTTGTAAGGCATGGGTCATTTTCACCATATGCTTACATTTCAGAATTTTTAAGTATTTTTTTTTATTTGCTATTTTCTTTTAGAAACACTAACAGATGTTATGTCACATATTTCAGGTGTGTGAAAAAGTAATTGGTTGTACACTTTGATGCATAATGAAGTATTCAAATGCTGTTGTAAAACTTTAAGTTGCAAGGAATATTGTCGTCCGTCACCGGATACATTCAACAATTTTTTGAGTGATAGGATTTTTTTGGGGGTATTTCTTGCAGAAAATAATTGTTCGCATTGAATTTGAAATATAAATTATGCTTCAAAATCGTCTTTTTAACCTCCGGACAGCAAATGTAAGCAAATTTTGAAAATGACCCGCATAGTAAAATCATTTACAAGGAGATGCACCATTTTTACGAGCGTTTTTTGAGTTGATTGTAACAATTTCTACTCTAAATGAATAGAACACTAACATTACTTCAGAATAAGGAAGGAAATGTTATAATTCAATCAATTTTCTTATGACTTTATTTCACATTTTTGTTTTACTTCATTTTTTTTTCTAAAAATAATGTTTCGTTTTGTAAAATGCTGCTTCTAGCCAGAATACGGGACTTTAGCCGTCCCGTATCAATGTTCCCTGGGACGCGGGACAATATTTCAAAAAACGGGACTTTCCCTTGAAATCCGGGACGTCTGGCAACCCTGGCGGGAATTAGGCCCGTCATTTCAAAGTTTCCCAGGGAGGGGGGTTATAATAAATGATGGATGTGTTACAAAACAACAAAAACTATGCTCACATACAAGTGAATACGTACATCGTACATGAATTATAATTTCTCAAAGCCAGGGGGGAGGGCGATGCTGTTGGGAACCCAAGATCAAACTCTTTGGGGGCCCGCCCTCTGCAGTCGAGCCCTATAAAACCATCTTTCGCTGGGAACTGTTGTTGTTACATGCCCCCGTTGGTCAGTAGAGCTAGACCAGGTCCATGAAGGATGGGGTAAAGATACGGCTTCCGTTTTTAAGAGCACCATTTTTAGGTGGAAGACCGATTTTATGCTCATCACACATGAGCATAAGGACCCGTTCATAAGGGTACACTGTTAAAAAAATGTCCTGAAAATAACGAAAAAATATACGGCAGCTGAGTTGCCGGAGTGTTTCCGTTTCGTTAATTATATTTCCGTGATTTTCAAAAATGTCCGTTCGTCATTTTTCCGCTCGTCATTTTTTCGTTACTTAATTCTCTGTTCTTCATTTTTTCGGTTCTTATTATCCCCGCTTATACGTTATAGGCTTATACCTATACGCTTATACTTATTTATATATATATATATATATATATATATATATATATATATATATATATATATATATATATATATATATATATATATATATATGTGTGTGTGTGTGTGTGTGTGTGTGTATATATTGAACACTGAAATAACATAGAAGTGACAAGAATGCAGTTTGTCGAGAGAAAAGTAGAATAACGAAAAAAGGAGCATATATATAAGACAAAATGATAAGACAAAAATGTAAACGTTAAAACTCTTACGAATTTTGTTCTTTAGAAAAAGTTTGAAAATGTCCGCTCATACTTAAAGCAAAATCCGGTGCATGAGTTCAACCTCTTAAACATCTTGCATTAAAAAAAAAAATACTAAAGCAGTACAAGAATTGGCTTTTTTTTTTTCCATTAAAAATTTTAGTTCATTAAAATAACATGATTTTTTTTTTTTTTTTGAAAAGATTACATCAATCTCGCATAAAATACTCAAATATTTTGAAGATGGAATGATCAATGCATAGTATTTCTGAGCGCATAACTTCAAAACATTAAAAGTATTAACAGTATGCATTTTTTAAAAAATATTTTTTCTTAAGTTTAAATAAAAATTAAGTTCTTTCGAAATTTTTTTTTTTCCTTTCTGAATTTGAAACATTCGTGGTTCCTTTCAAAAAAAATCCTGTATTTTTACTGATTTCCTCTACTTTCATATATTTACGTTATGGTGTTCATAGTGATCAACACTTTAAGAAATGCACTCTAAAAATTGACGATATTTTCTTTGTTTTTGATGAAATCGCTTCCATGGATATGCCCCGAGCTAACATTTCGTCAAATTGCAGAAACTGCTTTTGTCACTTTTTTGGGGATGAATTTCGTCAAATGTAGCGAAATATTTCTTTATCCTAATTTCGTCAAATTGACAATCATTTTCGTAGTTTTGACAGTATTAATTTTGTCACATTAATTTCGTTGTAGTTGAGCAAGTTAGTTAGATTATTCGATTTTTGAGTGTTCCGTTGTTTTATTTTAGTTGATATTTTAATCATAACTCATAATTTCTCTCTTTTTACATGTAGTCTCCCACAACATAAAAATATAAGAAATTGTAGAGGAAAAGAGGCACATGACAAAATTCGACTTTATCAATGTAGAATTTCACATGTTTAATTTCTTTTAAAAAGGCAGCAGTTAATTCTTTGTCATTAACTACTTATTAATTATTTTACTCTGTTAACAATGTAGGAATAAAATTATTAGAATCAATGCAGTAACTCACAAGAAAACAGTACTTGCACAGCTCATGAATGCAGTTAATTAATAGATCAAAAGGTTGCTGTAAGGAACACACTGCATTTTCAGAAAATTATTATTTTTTATTATTTTAATGCACGATAGCTCTGATTTGACTTTCCAAACTTTTGATGATATTGAAATAAACACTTATACATTGTTTTTTCGTTTATTTTTTAATATGTTTTGAACTGAAGATGAAAACAGATGTGTAAGTAAAGTAAAATCATTAAGGAAAAAAGTTTAGTTTTGGGACTAAACCTTTAAATCTTTATGGAAAATTACAAAAATCATTTTACTAACCCTCAGCACTCATAGTAAGTATGTAATATGTAAGTAAGTAATATGTAACTCTTAAATGTCTAGAAGTTTACATCATGCAATAACTAACGATTAAGTCTAGACTCAAACAAAAAAAAAACAATAATAACAAAACTAAAAACATGATAAAAATTGATTGAGCAAGAGCTATTCTTACCTCGGGAATTCATACCCTCTCTTCTCTATCTGGAAAAACGTGACAAAAAAGGCAACTAAAAAGTGTGTGGATTTTAAAGTATACTCACACACCCTTTTGTTGCCCATTTTGATTAATCCAACTGCGATTAGTTGTGGACTGATAAATCAAATGTTCTTTAAAAATGTCGGGCAAGGGAGATACGGTATACAGAATCCTCACATGATTTCCAGGTGCGTGAAAAGTTCCAATCTGTTTTTCACAAGTCAGTTTTACTAACGGCACAATGACACAAAGTAATCGCTACTCGAACGCTATATTAAACCAGCCGACGTACCGCTATATAAAACCAGCCGACGTACCGCTATATAAAACCAGCCGTCAAAGCAATCTCAAATTAAAACAAAATGGCTTTACAAGAAATATCACGACACAACAGACACGAATAAAATTATCCGTTCGAACTCGATATGTTTAGGCGTTCGTCTTACTTCCGCGTCTCTCGCAGGAAGCTGTAATACGCATAACGGCTCTCTGCATGTTATAAGTTTTTGCGCCTTGTACTTTGACCTACCAATCATAAAGCAGGAACCATATACGCAGCAACCTCAATACCGGGGAAATTCCGTTTTTTTTCCTCCAACTCGGTGTTTCACGGAATATATCTGTTTCTTTAAGGAAAAGATACGTTTTGAAGCAAAAACGGAAATTTCCTGTCAAAATCAGTAAAAAAATGTCCTGAAAATTCAGGTTTTTTTTAACAGTGTAGGCATTCATTCATAACTCACTTTCACACATACAGAAAGGACAATGACATGAGAGAGAGAAAGTACGCCAATGCCCCAGCCGGGACTCGAACACGGGGCCACCGCATCACGGTCAGACGTCGCTGACCACTAGACGAGGTGGCCGGCTCGCTGGGAACTAGCAGTGACGACTTCAGGTTGGTGGTGATACTCAACTACTCGCCCAAAATATGTTTCGGTGTGCAGCAACCGTTACCAAAGTAAACAGCAGAAAAAAATGAAATTAATAAAGGAAAAAATCTTTATTTTCTTTTCTTTTTTTAGAGCAATATATTCGAACTTAAACAATGGGTCATTTGGGGCTCCACCCCACGACTTAGTTGAACTATTATTGGTTGATGAGGCCCCGAGGAAAAATTATAACCATTTGCCTTTCTCTCTTCCCTAATTCAAAACAGAGTGATTTCAAAATTTACTTCAGAGGAGCAAAATTTGTCGATTTCAACGGTTTTTGAGTTAAATTAGCTTGAATCAAAATGGAAGCAGATACGGAGTTGTATATTATTCGGAATGTCAACTGATTGGATTAACACAAATCAGACAGTGACGCCTTATATTGTACCTTATGTTGTAAACGTTATAAGTATCGACATTTTTTTTTAATAATCCGTTTTACTGCATCGTTTCAAAACAGCAAAGCCCCTGCACTGTACAGCTTCTTTCCTTTTATTTCCTGCGTTACATTAAAATATGTATTTTCCATTTTATGCCAAAACTTGCAGTATGGCGTGGTTTTCTTCGCTTAATTTTTTTATGAAATTTAGTAAGGTTTCATTTTTACTTGCTTTCTGGGTATATAATTTTAGGAAGTTGAAGATAATAGTCTAAGAGCTAACAAAGTTTTCGAGTAACAATTTTAAGGCGTCTGGCTTTTAATATGTCTTTCCCTATACTCTTCTAAGCTGCAAGCGGGGTTTCTGGCAGCTGAGAGAGGTTGCTTTCGAGAGAAAGTTTTCGAGTAACAATTTTAAGGAAACTGCAAACGGGGTTTGTGGCAGCTTAGAGAGTGTTGCGTTTTTCACTGCACATCGCATTTTGCTGGTAAAAATAGTGATTTTTAACCATTTTGGAGCAATTAAAAACTTAAACCTGTCGTAAGTATGTCATGTAACATATCAAAGTAAAGCTCTACTTCTTGCCTTCACAATGGTTTTTGAATTTTTATTCTATAATTAGAAAAGAAGTTGCACGTAAAAACTTTTTTTTTTCGTTTTTTAACAGCTCTGTATTTTGTACGTTTTCTACTTCAAAAATTGTATCTCGTACAATTTTTGAAATGGAATTCTAAAACTTGGCAGGATTACTTTTCTTGTCATATGCTTCCTTCACGCCAATTTTTGTTAAAATCGTAAACGGTGAATTCAAAAAAAAAAAAAAAAAATCCATGATTGATTTGACGCAAAATTGCCGAAAAGTGGCTTAAAAAAGCACTATTTTTCCAGTACAAGTGTGATGCGCAGAAAAAAACTCAGCCACTTTCTATCAGACACCCGGCATACTGCTCAGAAGAGCATAGGGAAAGATATATCAAAGAGCCAGACGTCTTAAAATGGTTGTTTTTTCGACGTTGCTACCTCATGGACTATAACTTTTGATACAAGTATGTATGAGTGTATGTATATTGTATACTTGAGGTGTTCAGAGCTAAAGTGAGTCTTCCAAAGTGTTTTTTTAAGAATATTCCTTTGGTTTAATAATTGTAGATTGTATATTTTCAGAGTTAAAAATAACGAAGTCCCTTTTCTGGTTTTCACTGCTATAGCAACATGATCAAAGTAAATGAAGACCAGTTAATTCTGATTAAAAAATTAGTCTGCCACTCTGACTACTAATTATCTCAAAATTATCCTCTCTTTATGAAGTTGATTCACTTCAGCTCTGAACGCGTCATATACACTGAAGTGACAAAAGTCATGGGATAGCAATATGCAAATTTTCAGATGGCAGTAGCATCGCATAGAACAGGTATAAATGCGCAGTGCTTTTACAGAGCTTTCATTTCTGTTCAAGTTATTCATGTGAAGAGGTTTTAACGTGATGATGACCGCACGACGTGAATTAACAGACTTTGAACGCGGAATGTTAGTTGGAGCTAGACGCATGGGTCATGCCATTTCGGAAATCGTTAGAGAATTCAACATTCCCAGATCCACTGTGTCAAGAGTGTGCCGAGAGTATGAAATTTCAGGCATAACATCCCACCATGGACAGCGCAGTGGTCGACCGCCTGCACTTAAAGATCGAGACCGGCGACGTCTGCAAAGAGTCGTAAATTCTAACAGACAAGCAACACTGCGTCAAATCACCGTAGAAATCAATGTGGGACGTACAATGGACGTGTCTGCTAGAACTGTGCGGAGAAATTTGGATTTCTTGGGCTATTCCAGCAGAAGACCGACTCGAGTGCCTTTACTGACAGAACGACATCGCTTGCAGCGACTCTCGTGGGCACGTGAGCATATCGGTTGGTCCCTAGATGAATGGAAAACCGTGGCCTGGTCCGATGAGTCACGATTTCAGCTGGTAAGAGCCGATGGTAGGGTTCGAGTGTGGCGCAGACCCCACGAAGCCATGGACCCAAACTGTCAGCAAGGCACTGTTCAAGCTGGTGGTGGCTCCGTAATGGTGTGGGCTGTTTTTTCATGGCATGGACTTGGTCCTCTAGTGCGACTGGACCGAACATTGACTGGAAATGCTTATGTGCAGCTACTTGGAGATCACTTGCAGCCATTCATGGACTTCATGTACCCAAACAACGATGGGATTTTTATGGATGACAATGCGCCATGTCACCGGGCCACAACTGTTCGCAATTGGTTTGAAGAAAATTCTGGACAATTCCAACGAATGATTTGGCCACCTAGATCGCCCGACATGAATCCCATTGAGCATTTATGGGACACCATCGAGAGGTCTGTTCGTGCCCAAAATCCTGCCCCATCAACGCTTTCACAATTATGGACGTCTATCGAGACAGCATGGCTCAATATTCCTGCAGAAGACTTCCAACGACTTGTTGAGTCCATGCCACGTCGAGTTGTTGCACTTCGCCGGGCAAAAGGAGGGCCGACACGATATTAAGAGGTATCCCATGACTTTTGTCACTTCAGTGTATATATATATATATATATATATATGTGTGTGTGTGTGTGTGTAATATGTGTCTCAGGGGCTAAAACTCATAATGGCAATTTCTCAGGTACCTGCCTCCCTTAAAAACTGTCTGGGTGGAAATACAGCCGAGCCTCGTTAATTCGAACATGCATAAAACGGACTTCTACTAAAGACGAATCACATTTCCGATTACGTTCCTATTGTTTGCCGGATAAGACGAATTGACTTTTAAAATCCGTTGGAGCTCGTTTTGCGATATTCGACTGTACCTAAAACTTAGAAGGGAGTCTCCGTTCTAAACGTGAAAATTTAAAAATTTTACCCCCTGCTTATTAATGGTGTAATATTTCTATACCTCAGAACCAGAACGACGTAAGTCCGAAAATCCACTTTGTTAAAACTGCATTGTATGTCGGATCTTATTTCGCATCGACCCATGCGAACATAATTCTGTGAAAGAAATTCCTTCACTATTATTTAGCAGCGCTAGGAGAGCACGAGTCCCATCCTTTGCATGCATCCGACCATCGTTTTCGCTCTCTCTTGAAAAGTTACGAAAATGGACTTGCGTTAGTCTGGTTCTGAGGTACAGATATTAGCTTTCAGTATTGCCTCACAGAAAATTATTCGCGACATTTCAGTTTATGCCACTTGTTTGGAAAGAATTCCACTGCTGTTGGTCCTCGTCCAAATTCCAAAAGCAAGAGAATGGACTTGCTGACGTTCTATTATCCCCTGTGGCAAGGACTTTGGTAAACAGCCCCTGGTGAGAAATAACTCCGACACAAATGTCCTGTTAATCGGAGGAAAACACGAGGGACGGCTGCTCAAAGATTATCGCCTGGACAAATTGCATTTCTCCATCAAGCGATCTTTATAAAATCATTGTTATTACTTTGGTCTGGAAGAGAAATGAAAATGGCTTCCTTAATTCACAAAGGGCGTCTGGAGAAAAAGATTCTCTTCTCCGCCATTGTGTGCAAAGAGCCCTAATTTTCCAATTGAAGGTTGTGGCCCTAATTGCTTCGGCAAATTACGTGCATGGCTTCTGCTGTGCTGAAACGATTTTGGCGATTTTTCAATCTGACACGCCCTTTCGCTGTGGTTTATTACACTTTTTTTATTTTGTAGTCATATAAATTAATGGCTGTAGTGCCGTAGTTAGTTAACTCAATTCCGCATTTCTTTGAATGCGCACTCGAATTAGTTTGCGACTGCTTTTTTGTGCAGTCCTGTTCAATGGTCTTGTTGAATGACCTTTTATACTGCTTTTTGGTCAAAAAGTCCTATCAAATCTCAAAAGTAGAAAAAAATAGTTCTTCACCCCTTTAGGAACCATGTGTAATGACATATTATGTATCCCCTAAATTGTCTTCTTTTTTTTCGAATTATTATTATTTTGTTACTTGTAATTAATTTTTTGGACTAAAATCACTAATTGCCTGCTAAGGGAATTAAATATTTCCCACACCCAATTCAATGTTATTCGAAGAAACTTTTTTTTTCTCTGCACAATGAGAAGTGTGTTCCAATTTCCTCACTTAATGCGAAAATGAGATATAAAGGATTTTCAATAATTTAGTTAAGCTTTATTGTCATCAAATTCTTTCTTTCTACGGGTGAGAGCAGGATTTTTATACTCTTCTAATTGTAATAACCTCTTTATACTTAAATTATATTTTCTACTAGAGGGGCAGCGGGAACGTTTTGTTTTGCTCTAATCATAACGGTTTTTTTTTTTAATCCGACTCTTCCTAAAAGAAAATTTAAATCTTCACGAAACAAATGAGATTACGAAATAATCTTGGGGGATTGGAGAGCGTCAACGAGCTGGAGACAAATACTCAATAGCTGTTGCTAACAATATTGTAATATTTCTTTTAAATACAGCAAATTCCCGTATTCTTCATCAAAAGCTTGTGGTCAAATGCTAATAAATGACTATTCATAACATAAATGCATGATCTTCTCTAATTTCTTTTTTTTTTCTGCAATAAGTTATGAGTTGGCATTTGCTTGGCACCTTGGTTGATCTGTTTGGAGCTCCTTCTCCACTTATTCTTCTGTTTTGCATAGGAAGTAACTCGTATACACCAGCGTTTGACGAATTTCTTGTAAAGTTTAAATAAAAAGCAGAATAAATGAACTCGAAATAAAAAAAATAAAGATAATTAAAACAAAGGGAAAACGTTTTTTGTATCAAGGACAATTAAAAAGTGCATCACGTTGTTTTAGAAAATCCTCGTTACTGCCCTTAGCCTCATTTGAATTTCTCCAGGAGCTGAAAAAGATGTAACCATCAAACTTGTTAGACATCTAATGGAACATTTACTGCCATAATTTCACAATAAACTTTACTGTTCACGTCTTACTTTTCTACATAATAGGCTTGCATATTTTTTAATTGCTGGTGCCTTTTTCGAAAGAAGTTCTTTTTCTGAGATAGTTAAAGTATCGCTATGGGTAAGTGACTGAAGATGTTTTTTACTTTGTAACCCGTATTTCTTCTGCCGTGTCGGACTAGCGAATTATTCGACGCGTCTTAATTACAGATAATTTGCATAATGATATACGAATATAATGTTTATGCATTAGCATACAAGGAAAGTATAAGGTATGTTTGGCAGCAATTAGTTCTCATTCCCATTCAATGAAGCTGACTTGCTTTGGGGCTTTTTGAGCAGTTCCTAGCCACAGCCATATATTAGGACAGCCTCCAGTGTGTGCTTTAAGTCTCAAATGAAGCTATCCTGTAACATGTATCTTGGGAAATTGAAGTGTGATTCGGAAATTCGAATTTGTGATTCGAAATTTTATAAAATGATTCATGTCTGGAACAAAATTCATTTTCCAATACAAACGGCTATTCATTAGCTCAAGGCGTTTGCAACATGAGTTCCATGAAAATTTAGGGTTCTCTGGAACTTTGAGAGAGATTCCACAAATGATCACCATTCGTTTAATGAAATCACCAAAATTTAGTAAAATTTTTATTTTTGTAAAAATTGAGTTAGTAAAAGCGGTTTGTGTGCTTGTAAATTTAATTACAAACAAATATTTTATTTAATAACACTTACAATGAAAATACCAAGTCATTAAAAATATTTTTTTTTAATTGCTATAATTTAAAATAGTGTTGCTTTTGATATTATTCATAGAACGTATTTCGGGAAACTGAAAAAAAAGGAAGAAAAAGAAACACTTTTGCTACTTAACCATTAATTATCTTATTAAGATATTTATATTGCGGTAAGTCAGAGGTAATAATAATTTTGTTAATTTGATTGTCTGAAGCATTGATATATCCTTCCCTTTTTTTTTTTTTTTAAATGCTCTGTGATCAAAAGGTTCCTTCAAGAAAACACTAAGCTCAAACAGTACTTGAAATATTGTAAAAGGTTAAAAACCTTACCATTAGCTGATTCCTTCGCTCAGATCAGCTAATGGTTGAAATGAATAGAATAGAATGTTGATCAGATACCCATAGCATGTCTACGCACTGCGAATGCTGAAGGGGTATTTACTTTCAGTCTGTTATTAAACCATATCAGGTTGTTTGTTGCTTTAGCATTAGCAATAAAAATTGCTCCGAATGAACCTCGCCGAAGGATGTTTACGAGATTCACCCCACATACCCAGAATCGGTCCTACCTCGCGGACCGATGCCACACCTTCCTTTCTGTGGAAGAATAACCTCTTCTCTTCTGCCTTCCTGTGTTAACCGATTAATAAAGCAACAGAGAAAGTTAAGAGGACGTGATTTAACTTCGAAGAAAAGTATTTATTTGTTCTCACCAAAATATTTTCATTCACATATCAACCATAATTTTAGTTTTATTCAGTAATGAATCAGTTTTAACGCTTTTTTTTCTGGATACGTACTGAATATTTACGTACGAGCATATGGGTGCACAATGTGGTCAGACATCATAAAGAAAGAGCTGGAAAAAAGCAAAAGTGGTTAAAAAGTAAAACTGGGGAGTGTCTTATGTTGTGGAAATGCTGCACGAGTAAAACAACAGGTTACCGATTCATTGCCGGAGCTAAGCAATGTAAGCAATGGAGCAAAGCCATTGTAAGCAAATACAGAACATCTCATTACATTTTCCAGAGACTGCTGTTTTGCCTTGTCATACGGAATGGTCATAACCAAGCAAAAGCAAAAAAAAAAAAAAAAAATCTCATAAAGAAGTTGAATATATCTTTGTAAAATTAAGTTTCGCTATTCAAAACTTTTTGAGTAAATATTGAGAAGAATCACACTTTGAGTAAATATTAAGAAGAATAATACAACAATTAGTTCATGGGTCTATTGGATGAAATGTACTAACAAACACATAAAATACTAAATAACTTTTTAAAAATAATTTAGTGGGGTCGGAGGTGCACATTGTCAAAAGTAAAAGCTACATTTGAATACTAAATTTCGTGTTTCTACCCTTTTCTCTTGACGTGATGCGAGTCACTAACACACAGTAGAATACTTTGATGTATGTTCGAACACAGTTCAGTTCTAATCGAGATTATTTCACTCGATTCAGATATTCCAATTGACATCACCTCGTAAGAAAGCCATGTTGCTCAATAACAGGCTCAATAATCACTCCGGGCAAAGCACATACTATTTGCTTCCTATTATTCGTGAAGTGTTGTTAATTGTTCGGCGTAAATACCAGCGATTCTCCTCCACAAGTTTTGCTTTTACCTGAAGTTGTCCCTGCAAAAATTGTTCCTTTGGGGGGGGGGGCACCTCCAAGCAGAGGGCTGTTTCAAAACCGGTCCTCCATCCATCAGTGACCATAATGAGGGGTTAACTCTCTTTTCGCGCCACATAGCCACTGGCTAGGGACTCCTTGGCGACTCTCCGCACCCACCTGTGCATCCCCGATGAGTAAACGATCGGCTGCTCATTAATCTGCGAGAAGGAATGCTCATCAGGGCGCTGGAACGATGTTTTAATAAGGTTTACTGGAGCTTACACTGTAAAAAATGAATGTTGTTTTTGCAGTATAATACAGCTGATTTTATAGTAATAAACTGCAAACATTGCTTATTTTACAGTAATAAACTGCAAAGATTCTACTTTTACAATACTAAACTATAAAATCGCTAATTTTGCAGTAATAATCTGCAAAATTGCTAATCTAACAGTTTATTACCGTGCGTTTTAGAGTTTTAAACTGGAACCTCTGCTGCCAATATTATACTGTCTGTTTGCGTTTTGTGCGCTTGGCAGCCACGGACGCTTCCATCTGAAAAAGGGGAGATAGGTTTAGGATGCGCACTTCCCGATGCCTTCAGCTTTTGTTCACTTACTACTTCCTCGTTGCTTTTCCCCTCTATTTCGAGAAAGTCCGAAGAGACTTGGCGCGTGCGCAGATACGGCGGAGGTCGCACGAAAAAATTTTAGACAGTACTGTTGTTTTTACAGTATAATACAACTAAATTTTACCGCAATAAACTTTAAATTTTCCAACTTTACAGTAAGCAACTGTAAAATTGCTAGTTTCGCAGTTTATTACTCTGCATTTAATAGTTTTAAATTGGAATCCCGGCTGCCAGTATTATACTGTAAAAACAACAGTTCATTTTTTACAGTGTACGATTAGGTACATAAATACCATGTCCCCAAATAGCACACTTCGTTTTTTAAAGGTTGTAAAATGATTATTAACGTTGCAACAACCATTTAAACACGTTTATAAAACGTTTAAGAGCAAGAATCTGAGAAACTGTCACGCCTAGCATTATGAGGTGATTCATGACCTCTCAGATTTTCTCCCAAAAATTACCAAATGTTTATTATCTTATTGAAAGACCAAATCCAGAATTTTTTGCTCTAAAGTTGAGTTGTTTAGTTTTTATGGACCCCTGAAGATGAAGGTGCGGCATCAAAAATTAAGCGGATTTTCAAGACATGGAAGTTGCCGTGAGCCAAAACTCTTATCAGGAGCTGTTTAACTCCAATTTTCTTTTTATATATGGAATATAGAAGGTTGAAACTTTACAAAATGAATGTTAAATTTGTGGTAAGTTGTTGCCGTAAGGTCAGTGAAGGCCCTCATAACAAGGCATTTTTGACGTTTTTTAGCTTTTTTGAGGCCCAAAAACAATTTGTACATTTCAGTTGGCACGGCAAAAGTAGTGTCGTTTGAAAGACCAATGTAAGCACTTTAAAATAATGTATAAATAATCGAGGAAAGTTCAACGTGCTTTTAGTTGCGTATGGCCGAAATATGAAAAATGTCATATTTTACCGATATTCAAACGGTCATAACTTCCTCTGCCAACAACATATTGAAATATTTTTTTTGCCAATGTCATACTCTATTCTTTGTCTTAACAGAACAGTTGAGTCCTTTGAGGCGAAATGTGAAAATTTTTTTTACAAAAAATGTACAGGAAAAAATAAATTTTTTGTAAAAAAATTTTTCACATTTCGCCTCAAAGGACTCAACTGTTCTGTTAAGACAAAGAATAGAGTATGACATTGGCAAAAAAAATATTTCAATATGTTGTTGGCAGAGGAAGTTATGACCGTTTGAATATCGGTAAAATATGACATTTTTCATATTTCGGCCTTATGCAACAAAAAGCACGTTGAACTTTCCTCGATTATTTATACATTATTTTAAAGTGCTTACACTGGTCTTTCAAACGACACTACTATTGCCGTGCCAACTGAAATTTACAAGCTGTTTTTGGACCTCAAAAAAGCTAAAAAACGTCAAAAATGCCTTGTTTTGAGGGCCTTCACTGACCTTGCTTACGGCAACAACTTACCACAAATTTAACATTCATTTTGTAAAGTTTCAACCTTCTATATTCTATATACAAAAAGAAAATTGGAGTTAAACAGTTCCTGGTAAGAGTTTTGGCTCACGGCAACTTCCATGTCTTGAAAATCCGCTTAATTTTTGATGCCGCACCTTCATCTTTAGGGATCCATAAAAACTAAACAACTCAACTTTAGAGCAAAACATTCTGGATTTGGTCTTTCAATAAGATAATAAACATTTGGTAATTTTTGGGAGAAAATCTGAGAAGTCATGAATCACAGGCGTGACACTCTCTCAGATTCTTGCTCTTAAAGGTTATTTGTGCTACCTGGGTCCCCTTTAGAAAAATTCGAGAGGGTCAATTACTCTCAGTGTCTCAGTAAAGAAACTTAGATACCGCTTTTTTTTTTTTTCTTTCGAATTTCTGGCAAATTTCAATCAAATGATCGCCCATAATGATGCATTTTGTCTATGTTAAGGGTGATAAACACACAGGCACACACCTCATTATGCACCATTCTGCCGTGCTAAACTCAAAAGTGGTATCTGCAGACGATCTCAAACTGAGATGTTGCTCAAATTAAGGTTTTGCGCCTCCATGTATTTGATTCAGATGAAACTTTTTCAGAATTTTTTAAAAGTACTTTCCGTTCACAAATGACCATAAAAAATAGCATTTAGATAAAATAAGTTACAAAGAATTACCTGTTGACAATAACTCAATTTTGCTAAAAAAGAGCAGATACGACTTCTGTGCTTAGCACGGTTGCATTGCTATTGAGTCATTGTAGTTGCCCCTTCGGGATTTTGGAAAGTCGACAACGCAACGGTACCATTTCTTAAGTATTTCACTTTTTTTTTCTGTCCTCTGTATCGTACAAAACTCAAAACATTTCCATTTTTCGAGTAAGGGCCCTGCTCCACATTGACGTAAAGCAGAAAAATAAAGCAGAAACGTTAAATGATTTTAATGAAGCAGTGAGTAACCGCCCTTAACTCGACCATTTCGATCCATGGACAGCTGTTTCGAGCTTATTCTGCTCTCATCAGCATGGAATACGAAATTAGCTGGTGTTTCTAATTTCACATTAGCTACCAGTTTTTTTGGCTCTCTTTGCTGTAGAAGAGGATTTTTGCCTCCAACTCGACTAATTTCGTATTCCATGCTGATGAGAGCAGAATAAGCTCGAAACAGCTGTCCATGGATCGAAATGGTCGAGTTGGTGGTGTATTGCATGATTTAAATGGTTGTTCCATGGAAAGTACCCAGATTTTCGGTTTC
>JAXGGA010016896.1:0-25618 GCA_038373865.1 Uloborus plumipes | reverse complement strand
TTGGGTTATCACGTAATGTGTGCATCTGTAAATTTTCCCTTGCTTCTTTTCTGGGGATTGTACTGCCCGGGACGTGCAGTCCTTAGGAAGGGGGCAATGTTACAAATCTTGTAAATAGTTGTGGTTTTTCCTGCCTTGCTTTATTTTCATTAGTTTTGGTTTTATCTGGCGACATGTTGCAAATGTATCTGAAGATATCACTTTTATCATCTGTATACCGGCCCTGAAACACTTTGCAGTTTTTACACTTGCCCTAACTTTAATAGGCGTGAAGACATTTTCGCGTAGTTTTTTTCTTATCGCTAGAATTTGTGAATGGATTGTTCAAGTTATGAATGATTTGGAATACTCCGGATTTTGCTGGAACATTATCGAAACTACGTTTCGAGTATAAATAGCTGGCCTTGAACAGTCAGTCAGTTGTTTTCAGATTTGATCTGGTGACTCGTTTTCGTTCGCTTGGCGAATGGTTGTTTTACTTTTGTAATTGCTTAATTACTGTTCACGTTTGATACGTGGTGCTGAGTTACTGTTGAGAGTACAGTGTACTGTTTGCTACCTAATTGCTTGATGTTTAGCAATTGTTTCCTACTCCTATTGTAAATAGTGTATATACTTGTAAATAAATTTATAGTTACTTCCTCAAGATTGGAATGCTCATTTGAAGAAAGTTGAAGGTGCAACGGACTCGTTACAATATCCTCAGGAGCCATAGGCATTGCAATAAAGTGGTAAGAGTGTAAAAAGTTGATTCCATTTTTCATCTAGATCCCTTTGCTGTCCCATTCTGCAAATTTTACCACATATACACTACATTAGGAAGTAATATACAGGGTGTCCACTCCAATCGTGGACCAATAGCTAATTTCTAAACCGTTAGAGATAAGCATATAGTTTATTTAGGAAAAAATCTCCAAATTGTGAAAGGAATTTTGGGTCTATTCAATGTTTTTCAAAAAATCAAATTTTGAAAGAGTTACGAAATTTAAATTTTTATACAGCCCCCCAGTCCTATCAATCATATTTAGTAAAACATTCTTGACACTGTAACGTTTAAAACTAAAAAAAAATCACTCTTCTACGACAAAAATTGACCGAGTTATGACGTTTTGAAAAATCAAGATTTTGCATTGTGTCATGACGTCATCGAGAGATCGCTTTCGGGACCGTATGCGAAATCCTTCAAAATCTTGATTTTTCAAAACGTCATAACTCGGTCAATTTTTGTCGTAGAAGAGTGATTTTTTTTTAGTTTTAAACGTTACAGTGTCAAGAATGTTTTACTAAATATGATTGATAGGACTGGGGGGCTGTGTAAAAATTTAAATTTCGTAACTCTTTCAAAATTTGATTTTTTGAAAAACATTGAATAGACCCAAAATTCCTTTCGCAATTTGGAGATTTTTTCCTAAATAAACTATATGCTTATCTCTAACGGTTTAGAAATTAGCTATTGGTCCACGATTGGAGTGGACACCCTGTATATATATATTTTTCAGATTTTTAAAAAATGCACTTTTTAAAATATTCAAGGTCAAATAATGCTTTTGGCGACCTTGAAATATTAACATCACGAAACCTTGTCAAATTATATATCATTTGAAAGCTTGTTTAAAGAGCTTTACAATGACATATAACAAAAGACTCTATCTGCAATAGAAGATGAGAAAATTGAATCTTTGTATGTTCAAAATTTCACTTTTTTCCATTTTTTAAGCGGCCTCACACAAAAAACTAACAACTGGAAAAAAAAAATTTTAAATCAGTTTTTTGTATCACTTTATAGAGGTAATCAACCCAATAATTCTTTTGGAAATTGGTGATGGTCAAGTTTTGAGGCTTGTTGATTTCACATGGAATGACCCGTTCATTAAATTCTTGAAAAGACGACAGGAACTGCTTGTAACTCGAACTATCAATAATTCTAAGCTTTTAGCCGGTCCCTTATGAGCTATTGAGACCTGACTGTATATAAGATGTTAATTTGCATCTTTAGAAAATGCATTTTGCTTTTTGGAATTTAATTAAAATTTTAATTTAATTATTTAGATATAAGTTTATTAATTTATTTTTTAAAGTGAACATGCTTAGAATAATTTTTAATAATAATAATAATATATCGGACATTTCAGCGAAAATGGTACAAATCAGTCCCGATACTTCAGAATTTTGGTAATTTATTTTAATATTTACCACCAATTAATTGTATTTTTTTATTTGTTCTCCCTCTAATTGTGTGTAACCAAGTATAACTTATTTAGGCATAAGCCATTTATAAAGGACTCAAAAAAAAAAAAAAAAAATCTTTGGCAAAAGAAGGAAAAATGATCTGTCCCAGCTTCAAATTGCTAGGACTTAAAATGCAATTTAAGATTAAGCTGAAATGCAACAATTGCAATGCACAGCACGAAAAATCTTGGAAAAACACTTATTTATCTTTATTCCTAGATTTTTTTTATGTTTCAAACTGTCCACTCTATTACAAGATTTTCCAGAAATAAAATAAGCAATGGCATTCAATGTAATATTTTTTAAAAGAAGTACAAATAATGTATCTGCTGTGATTACTTTGATACATTGAATTATATAGCCAGCAACTAAGATAAGCCTCCTAAAATTATTTGCTGATGATAGTTAATTTGCACTGTGGGATGTCCACTCTGTTACAGTAGCATTAATGGTGCAAAAAAATAGTTTTTCTTGAAATTGCAGACAAAATTAGTTTTAGGATGTTTAGTCCATTTTATACTTGTTCTGTAATTAACTTTTCTTTACGATTAGCAATATATTTTTCAAACCTCATTCTGTTACACTAAGTGCTCAAACTATTCAAAACCCTTAATGCGTAACTCATGCACAAATAAACAGAGAATAATTTTTAAAACAATGATGAGTTGGGAAAATTACTTCATTTCATAAATTTAACTAGACAATTTCATGACATGATTTATCCCATTTTGGCTGGAATAACCCATAAATATAACGTTTGCATCTAAGAATGTATCTTTATTTTTTCAAAATGAAGTTGAATTTGGAAGTGATTGTTTAAGAATTAGTTTATTATTTTTTTTTTAAAAAAGTGATTGTGTTTAGCATGACTCTTAATGTATTTAAAATGATAATTTGCTACTTTTAAAAATGTGTATGTGTATCTTCATTTTTTGGAATTAAAGTAAAATTTCAAGTTGATTATTTAAGTATAAGTTTACTCATTTGTTTTTAAAAAGTGAACTATAGCATAACTCTTAAAAATATATTTAAGCTGCTGATTTGAATCTTCAAAAAAAATATGTACCTTTGTTTTTTGGAGTTATATAACATTTTTAATTGATTATTTGGGTAAAAGTTTATTATTATTATTATTTTTTAAGACACTGGTCCTGTTTTAATATTTTCTTCTTTAACTTGTATGTTAGAAAAATTACATGCGTATTCTTGAAAAAAAAAGAATTTCAAAGCAAAATTTTGCTTTATATTATTGCAGAATTAGAAATAAGAAAATGTGTTACTTTGTAATGAAGTTTAAATTCATAAAATTCTAATAAAATATGTATTAATTTGAAAAAAAAAAAACAAAAAAAAAAAAACATTTATCTGAGCTTAGTTTTTTCTTTCTTTCTTTTTTTTTTTTTTTTTTTGTAAATCAATTATCGTGTTTATAAAATTGGTGAAATATTTAATAACTGTATCATTTACGTAGAAACTTATTAAATGATATTGAGACAGAAAAGCTTTAAAATTTAAACTAAGAATAATTAAAAGTTTAAACTTAAAGTACATACAGAAATATTTAATTCTATCTTTTAAAGTTTTGTCTCTCTTGATAAAAATACATAATTTAGAAAGAAATCACAATATGCTAGTGTTTCATTTCATATGTAGAGCTACTCCTGTATAATAAAATAGAGGCCTTAGAAAACTATTTGAATGTATTTAACATGTTCTTGAAGAAATGATACGAGAAACAACTTTGATTTATTGTTTTGAAGCTGCATTACATAAAAATTAGCGAACATGCAATGCAATTGTTCTGCCGGATATCCGCAGGATATCCGGCGACACAATTCCGGATATCCGGTATCCGGCGTGCGTTGAGCCACCGGATACCCGATATCCGGCAAAATCACTATCCGGTCCATCCCTAGTAATAACGCACAAAATTTGCAAGAGCTGACACGTGTTTCGGACGTGTTTCGTGCATACACGACCCCTTTACAATGCAATTAAGTGTGAATTTCAGGATGAAAAGTTATCCGAAAAAAGCCGGCTCTCGGAAGACTTTTCTAAATCCTTTTCTCGGATGACTTTTCATCCTGAAACTCACACTTGATTGCATTGATAAAGGGGTTTCTTGTGGCCCCGAAACACGTGTCTGCAGATTCTTGCAAATTTTGTGCGTTTTTACGTTGATTATTCTGTTTTGATTAAAACGATGAATGTTTAACCACCGGTAAGATGGAAAAGTAAAAGCCCAGTTTACAAGCGAAAAGGACGCATCTCTTAGTTTTCAAGGGATGCCAGAGTTAACCGTTACATATGCATGTTAGCCTATAAATTACTGTCTGATTTTCTTGGGTAAAACCTTCCGCGTATTTACTCATGCATCAGGTCGTCTCTGATGTTACCAAAATAGGGATGATAGGTTAGATAACAATAAGGAGAAGAAGGCAATTTCTTGGCATGGATCTCGGACTTCTTACATTACAGATCCATCAGAGTAAAATTTAATAAGACTTTTTCTGACAGAGTTCAGCTAAGTCAGGGTGTTCCTCAAGGCTCAGTTCTTAGCCCAAAGCTTTTCTCTCTTTATTTCGCAGGAATAGAGAAACTCCCACCCTCTGGAGTAGGGATTGGCTTGTTTGCCGACGATATTGTTATCTGGTGCTCTGGAACCAATTTAATTGAAATGGAAAGGACTCTTAACAACACTCTTTCTGCTTTGTCAAACTTTGCCTTTGAATTTAAACTCTGTTTTAATCCTACCAAATCCATATCCACCTTCTTTACCACCAACAAAAATTTATACAATTTCCAGCCAAGTTTAAAAATGAATAACCAGGATTTTACTTATGAGAAGCATCCTAAATATCTGGGATATATTTTAGATCCCGAATGTACAAGCAATAAACACCTCGATCATATTGTCTTAAGGGGTTACAGTACCTTTCTAACAAATTTCTTTAATTTAAGTGAAAAAGTTAATTCTTTGAAATATTTGTTTCTACACTTGTTTAACAATCAATAATTTATTTTCAAACGTGAAAAATTTTGAAAACTTTTTTTGAAAATTTGAAAAATGTAAGAAAATTTCAGTTTTTTTAAAACCCTAAGGCTTTTTTGTTTCTGCACTAATTTCAAAATTTCTTTTTGCGAAATGCTCACAAGGAAAACCTCAACAAATCTGTGCATTCATTTTCTTATATTTTGATTAGAAAATATTTTGTGACCTTTTATGTAAAAAAATCTTAGAAAATTCTGTTCTTCGAGGTTTAACAAACTCTAAAAATTTTTGTAATTTATAAAACGCTTATTCAATGCACAGTTTTGTTAAATATATTATCCTGAGTGCAAAAAATATTGCTTTAAAGTTATATCTTTAATAGAAAAAATTCCTTAGCATTTCTAGTAACATAGAAACACTAAAAACTGATCACCGAGAAAAAGCACTTTAAAGTTTGGCTTTTCCATTAGAACACATAGCATGTATGCCCTAAAGTCACTCATAACTTTTTAAATAATTTAGCTAGAACAATGCTGTTTTTTTCTGAGTGTTTTAAATAACTTTTACTTTTGAAATAAGCAATAAAATTTTTTTTGGTCTTTTAGTCATTTTTGAGGTACTGTAACCCCTTAAAGAGTAGAAAAAGATTGAATATCCTTAAATATTTAGCCGGCAGAGACTGGGGCGCTGATGCTCCACTCTAAGAAACACATATTACTTTTATCAGACCCATTTTAGAGAATGGTTTCCCCATTTATAGCTGTGCTTCAGCCACCAACTTGGACAAATTGGAGAAGGTTCAACTCAGCGCAGCTAGAATAATTACCGGATTAAGACGCAGTTGCCCCAGAGAAATTGTTTTCTATGAAGCTAACCTGCAACCACTCCAAACTAGAAGAAAGGCAATCCTCATCCGTACTTCAATAAACTCTCCAGTTACTGTCAGCATAACAGAACTTCCGTACATTTAAAGAACTGGAATAACCACCAAAGACTTAAAAAGAACAGTTCCTTCAGCCAGGCTAAACTTCTGCAATTACCTTACAGTCAGGTTGAACCCCACTCCTTATTAACTTGCCTCAATCCCTCAGAAGGATTACAGAGTCCATTTTAACTTCAGTTTTTCTATCCCAATCATCAAGAAGGATTTAATTCCTGCTCATCTCAAACAGTTGGCATTAGAGATCATAAACAAGATCCCGGACAAATGCCATAAAATTGTATACAGATGGCAGTAAACTAGACAACCACGCCGGTAGTGGCATCTACATTGAGAAACCGGGGGAAAAACTGTCTATCAGCCTTCGCAACCCTGATTCATCTTCAGTCTTCAAAAGTGAATTAATAGCAATTGAACAGGGACTTGAGGAAATTCTCAATGACAATGATTATGGAGATCTCTGGATCCTTTCAGATAGTCGTAGCTCTATACAGCACCTCCACAACTGTATTGCAATTGGTGATAAAACTAGCACTTCTATTCTCCTTAAACTAAAGCTCATCTCCAAGCTCCATGAAATCTACTTTCAATGGATTCCATCCCACGTAGACATTTTCGGCAACGACCGAGCGGATGTACTGGCCAAGAAGGGTTGTTACTCTGACAATCCTTCCTCTTCAGAACGTACCTTTTCAGAACACCAATCTATTGTAAATTCTGAGATTTTGGAGGAGTTTAAGATCCCTCCATACCATGAGTGGTACGCTGGCAAAGAGCCTGGCTCTTCATTCGCCCTAAATTGTGACAGATCATCGAAAACTGCAATTTCTAGATTAGCAAGCGGCCACACGAAGAGTCTTTCATTCATTGAGGGCAGGAAAGTCTTCGACGTCTGCTCTAAATGCAATACCCAGCAGGCTTCTCCAGAGCACATCCTGGACTGTCTAGGACTTTGCAAAGAAGATATCTTTGATTCACCTCTTGTCCTCGATTTCCTCCGGGTCAATGGTCTGATGGACCTTGTTTGACTTCGTCAGACATTTGGAGGATTAGTCTCAACTCAACAACTAAACTCAAGGAGAAGAATAATAAGAAGTATTTCGAGCCCCATCAAACAATGTGGAACGATACTAATTTCAAATGTCTCGTTTAGTTGAAAATGTCAAAAGGATAGCACATGTAAGTTTTAAATTTGAAACTTCGGAAACATATCCTCACAACCCATCACCCTTTTTTTAAGTGGAATGGTTCGCGAGTGCTTGGCGCTGTTTTCAATGACAGTATGCAGAATTGCACTGAAGAGTAGAAAAACCTACCATATTTTTTTTTTCTTCTTTTTCTTCATTCAGATAGAATCGTCTCAACTGGCTTAGCTACTCCAGGCTCACTAGCAAACGTGGTCAGACGGTACAGAAAATATACTTTGATCTTACTTGGTGTCGTCTTTACAGTGAAGTAGTGTAAACAATCATCATAGTAATGTAGATACTTTTCGTTCTTGAAATCACAGCACGTGTTTTTAAGAAGCGAAGGATAAATGGGAGGGGGAGGGGGTATACTTAAGTCACTATCTTCTTCTTTATATATAAAAATGAATGTGTGTATGTCCTTTATAGACTCAAAAACTATCTGTCGGATTTCGCTAAAATTTTCACAGTGTGTTTGTGTCCTCACTGGGCACTTCAAGAGACCAATTAGAAAAAAAGAGTAGACGCCCGAGCTTCCCGGGCTCAAGCACAAACAGCCCAGGAAATTTAGCTGGGCAGATAGGTCACGTGTTTGGGCGCTTAGCAAAGGATGATGCTCATTGGCTGAAATTTATTGCTCTTTCGTCTGCTAGGATTTACGAAGAGTGACTAAAACAAAATCTTGAAAATACACACACAATGGTAAAAAATACGCACGCTATTTGCTGTGATGAATCTGAAATGATATATTTCCTTGAGAATCGGTCATTGCAGGAACAATACTGTCAGATAAGCGAGATCGATGAAATTCTTTACTTACTGTTAGGCCTATTTCATCGTAAGTTCCTTCACTTAAAATAACATATTTCTCATTAAATTCGATCAGTCATTTCGATCCCATGCTCAACCATGGCGGTAGATGAACAATAATTGTCGCCGAGGCTAAGAATGGTATCATTTTGGGCCAAAATATAGGAGCAATGCAAGATTGTTCCTGCATTGACCGCCGTGTTCTGCTGTTGTGTCCGCCATGTTGTTTCTTCCCGAACGGCACAAGCGCTGTCCAGACCACAACTTCCCTGGCTCGGCCCGGGAAGCTATTTATGACGTCACGGCTTAAACGCCCGGGCGGCCCGGGTGAATACTCTGAACGCAGCCATAATCTCTAATTTTTTAAAGGCTTTCCTTCATTCAAATCATTATTTAGAGCTTCATCTCAACTTCACTTCGACAGCTAATTTTGCGTTGGATATTGTCCTTGTTTGGGGGCCACGGTGGCCTAGAGGTAGAGTATTCTCCTCGTACGCAAGTGGTTGTGGGTTCGAGTCCCGCCTTGCCCATGGATGTTATTTCATCCTTTCTGGGCCGTAAATCTGTCCTGTGTTTGTCAGGAAGCAAAGCGCATAGTTCACAGTCCTCATGTGTGTCGAAGCTGTTGACTTCTGTATAAAAGAAAAAAAAGTGTCATTTTTTTCGCATGGTTTTCTGAGGCTTCTCTCAATTCAAATAGTTAGTAAATGTTTCTTTCGTGAGTGTTCACCCTGGAATATATAATGCTTCTGTTATTATTTTTTTCAAAAGTAGTAACGCAATTTTTTAGAAAATCATCACAGATGAATAACACATTTAAGTTTGAGAACGTTGACCTAAACGCAGATTTAACTGACCAAGTTGTCACAAAAAATACCTTCTTGGATTTCGCATATTCACTAGTCATAACTAACTCAATAATCACCTGTGTATCCCACCGAGAACTGTGGCATGGCAGAAAAAGCCTGTTCGTAGCTCTTGTCCTCATTACAACATGTTGGACTCGCCAAGACGGAAACCTCAGAGGAGAGTCCTTGTCCGCTGCAGCACATGTTTCCTTCCACATGGTGACTTGTTTCTGGGCAGAACCCCGAATAGCTGCGAATTTAAAATATTTGTTCGTTTGTTTCAAATGGAACTGCGTTTAGCTTCTTGCCATTTGCAGACCTAGTGCATTCCCCAAGACCGGCATCCACTCTTTCATGTGGCACCACCATCGGCGGAATGCCATTGCTACTAGAAATTTGACGCCCAGTTTCCCCACTAGATGGAGACACCTAGGCTGTATTCGATGCGAAACTGCACTAGGAATTTAATTTTGCCTCGAGATACTGCATGCCAAACCAGTACTCGAGGGGTCTGTTACATGTCGCATAATCATACGACATGGACGCTGTCGATTTTCTGCATCATGAAAATCCACCGACTGGAGTCGGGTTTGATCCCGCGCCTTTGGGCATGAGAGGCCAGTATCTTAACCACTACACCACTCTATTAGCGAATTTAAAATGTAAAGGATGGTCCTTTGCTAAAACAGCAATCCAAATACAATACAATGAGTGCAGCTGCAATATTGCTGATTTAAGTTGATTCAGCCTCAAAAATGCGCTGCGATCTTGAACATCGCACTAAGTATTTTGTTTGTTTTGTAATATTTATTGTTTGAAATTAAAGAGGATTCTACTAAGAAGGGAGAGATGTAGATTTACAAAAATAATTTTCAAAAGTTGCATTCTAAATTACTTGTTTTTAAGCCGTTGCCTGTGGTAAAGATTTAAAAACTGCCAGCTTTTAGTTTTAAAAAATTAAGCACTGGGCTTACCTCCCTTCCCCCCACTTAAAAGAATTAAGCACTGATCCTGCTGAGCCCTATCCTCCTTTCAACACGCTACAACCACCGTCAATCGACAAATTTTGGAACACAAGAGTTACAAATTAAAAATCACGAAATCTGAAGTGTTCTCAGCTACACATAAAATGAAGGGTACGTACGTTTTAACTCTACCGCAGCAACAGACTTGGCGATTAAAACAGATGTGGCAAAGGGTTGGGGGTTGCCAATTTTTCGCACGCGCACGCAGTTATCAAAACCGCCAAAAAATCACTCCAAATCTGTTTTAACCGCCAAGTCTAAACCTAAGTACCAAATGAAATTATATAAAACTATAAAGAAAAAAAATGCGGAAGAAACTTTTTTTCTTTTGGTGGAATTCCAGCTGTGTGATTTAATTTATTTCTTACGTGACTTATTCATTCCAAAAGTATATATCACAGCCCCCCCTCACACTACTATTTTGAATTATTGTCATTTTAACTAGCAATAACAACGATGTGGATGTCTCATCCGGCTCAACCGTCTAAATCAAGTGGTGATGATACTATGTTTGATAAACTAAATATGATTTCAAATTAAATTTTTCGAAATTAAAGTATTTATATTTTTCTTATACTCGAAAATCCATTTCGGGTGTCACACGAGGCGCCCCCCCCCCCTTTCCGTAGCAATGACACTAGTTAAGCGTCTTGTTTTTAAGCCTTTTTCGGTGCTCTTTTAAATTTTAGACGCATCGATAGTTGGTTTATCTTGCAGATAGTTTTAAAGATTTTCAATGTGCGTGGCCTATTGCTGATAGAAATTTTTCTATCGGGATCACACTAAAATCTATAACCAAAATGATCCATATACCTCAAATAGACATAGATTTTCATGAGTTTTACAGGAGACACATAATAGAGACTGCTTTTCCTTAGACTCCTGTTTACTTTGCTTCAACATCGCCAGTCGCCAGCTTGGCGACAGCCAAGATGTACTCTGGCGATTTTTGGGATAGGACCTTACTGGCCATATTGGGTGACGTTTGGCAATGCTGCATTGAATGGGACTGCCAGGTGGGAAAGATTACAATAATTGGGATTCTGGGCAATATTCTGATTTGTCGCCAAGACTTTAGCTATTGTATTTCTGCCTTGCTGATATTGCCAAAATAAAACAGTTATAATCCTCAAAATTTGGCAATCGCGCCAAAACCTCAATTATCTAAATGTCCCCACTAAATGTAACGTATATTTTTGTTTATCTAGACAGAAAGTTAGAAGGCTTTTGGATAATTGAGATTTCGGCGAGATGTAGCAACAATAACTTTATTTTGGGAACAGAAACAAATCCGAAATATACACTTGTGCATTGTAAAAAGTTTGTGTAAAATTAGCACCGTTATACCAGTTTTATCAGTTAAGTTACTCCATTGCATTGGAGGCATCTATGGTGCCACCGATTTTAGTGAGGTTAAACACATTTCTTAACGTAGTCTTAGGGCGGTATTCAGGTGAAACGCTGCATCTGCAAAAGTGCGTTGCACAAGCAAATTTTCGAGTTTTCTGGTTGTTGTGAAATGTTGTTTGCGCAAAAGCGTCAATTGGGCACTCTTTTGCAGATGCAACATTTCACATGAATTCCGCTCTTAGGGGATTTTGACATTGGAAGCTCTTCGCCATTTTTTCAACTTTCGCCACATGTTTTAACGCCATTCACGAGGTGCTTATGCTTTTTTACGTTGCCAATGAAACGATTTTTTGCCCAAAATTTGTTAACCGCACTGAAATCTCTCTAATAGCAATGTCGCTACTTTATCCTAATAAATAACATTTGTGCAAACTACTCCTCTTGTTGATTTCATATTGATAAAGAGCAGCTAGTAAACTACACGATTCATTCACTATATAGAAGAAAAAAACTTATTATGAATATTATGCTTATAACAGGAAACAGAGTATGTTCTTTAGACTGAAAATTCAATTTAAATCATAATCCTTACCCGTAAGAAGTATCTCCCTGCATACTGTTCACAAATTAAATGCAAAATTTAAATTCAATTTAGAGTCCACATAGAATTTAGTATTGAAAATTTTGATGTTCCTGCCAAAACAGTCAATCAAATTTCTGTCCAGTTTTTATGAAAATAAGGCTTGCGTTGCCATTCCAACAATAAAAAAATATATACATAATAATTTGGTAGAATGAAAAATTCTCATTTCCCTATGTCTGTGAGTCTGTGGATCAGACACACATGACAAAGAGGTCAAAAATATCAGTAAGATAAAATTAAGAGAAAACAAGAATCATTTATTAATGGTTTAAAGTATTTATTAACAGAAAATATGCAGATTAATTAATGAGTAAAAAAAGAACCTATCGCATTATCTATAATTGAGTACTTCATCAAACATTTTTTGGTAACGAAACAGACCTAATGAAAATACTAAGCTAATAAATCAGTAAATAATTGTCTTGGAACATAGCGCTGACGAAAGTTTCGTCTTTCTGTTTTTAAAATTTGTATAGTTTCTACAAAATGCTTAATCTAACTACATACGTTAGAAACAGAGTACTGCAAAGTGAATCGGAACACTTTTCAGCTTTGGTTGTAAAAAAAAAAAAAAAAAAAAAAAAAAAAAAAAAAAAAAAAAAAAAAAAAACTAGTTAAAAGATTTTTTAAATTTCATTTCTTAAGTAAAAACTTCGGTTTTGTTCGGTTATTCCAAGCACAGACAAACATGTTGAACAGTTTTTATTTTTATACTAGCTGTGGGGCCCGGCGTTGCACGGGCTTTAAAGTAGTGATGAAAATTTAAATAAACTACTCGCCGTCAAGGCGATATATAATGATACATAACCGCCAAGGCAGCTCGCCTTTAAAGTAGCGAGGAAAGTTTCAGCAAACTACTCGCCGCCAGGGCGACTCGCCTTTAAAGTAGTAAGGAAACTTAAAACAAATTACTCGCCGCCAAGGCGGATCGCATTTAAAGGAGGGAGGAAAGCTTTAGCGAAACCGGTTTCAAAAAACTACTCCCCGCTAAAGCGACTCGCTAAAAAACTTTCCCGCATAAAAAAGTCCATCGCATTATTTGCACATGCTTCCTCAGGAATAAAAACAATGTCAAGTAGCACATATTTAACACTCTCCCTAATAAACAAATACAATTCCCTACCAAAAACAAATATTTCCAAACCGCTCTCTTCCTATAACATTAATTGCAAAATTCCAAACAAAAAAGTTGTTTTAATATTTAGATCGCAGCCAAAAAAAATCCCTGCTGAAAACATGAATTACAATTTAATTTGAAACACATTTTCAAAATGGTACCAGAAAAAAAATATAAGACATTAAGTATGCAGGAATTCAAGTGAAACACGGACGATCGCATTATTTGCCTTGTTGAAACGCCGTAAAATTAAGGCCCCTATATATACGAGCCGGCGCATCAAGATTAAGTTTCACCACTTTGGATCCAGCGCGTGTTTGTGTGTTTGAGTGGTTGTCTTTTCTGGCCAGTAATCGCGTTTTGGTAATTTTTCACTGTGAGCAATTATTAGCGGCACGTGGATTTGGCAAAGCTTAGCAATGTGCCAAAACCTTTTTCTGGTAACCCTACTCCGCAACAATGAAAATTTGAAAGTAAAAGTTAAGGAATTGGATCCAAAGTGGTGAAACTTAATCTTGATGCGCCGGCCTGTCTATATAGCGGCTCTACGTAAAATGAAATGCTTTTAAGAAACGAAATGAAGAAAAGGACACCAACAATGAATTTAAAAGATGTCGCCATAGCAACGCAATAAAACTTAAATAGTTTGATCAGGAAAGAGGTTTTCGAACTCAAAGTTCAAACGCTTGTAACTTTTTTCCTAGTGGAGATAAAAACTTGGTTCTTCGACTGTAAGTCGAATCAATTCTGGGGTTAAAAATATCGCTCTATCCAATGGCGTAAAAATCAAAACTGTGGAATAATTAGTTTATTTTTTATTGATGGTTTTAATGAACCAAGTATTGCAAGAAATCGGGTGAAGCCTTGCAAAAGGCAAGTTTAAAAATTGAATACCTCGTGCTGTGTTTAAGTTAGAAAATCGGAACAAACTGCATAGGACGGACAAAATTTTTCTGCTTCCAACGATATACAACATTAATATGTGCAAGTAATTTTTAACCCCAGTATTCGGCGATTTACGTGAAAATTTGCCTTGAATTCGAATAAAAAACGAATCGCTAATCGAATCTTTTCAAACTATAGCCTAAAGTCTTTCTGGATAAATGGACTATTCAACACAAAAAGAATTTTTCAAATCGAACCAGTAGTTCCTGAGATTAGCGCGTTCAAACAAACAAACAAACAAACTCTACAGCTTTATATATTAGTAAAGATTGTTTAAAGGTGTTCCGATTCTCCCCGCTGATGTGGGTGAATCGGATCACAGGTTAAAATCTTTAGAATCTTTATTTTTCAAGCAATTTCCTTCAAATAAGTTTGAATTGGAACAACGGAACAAAGTGAATAAAAATAGATAAAAATAAGAAACAACGTTTGTATGGTGAACCGGAACAGAGTGTTTCTGTTCACTCCACAAATCTTATCCTGTGACATTGTAAAGAATTCATTTTTATGACGCAATCAAAAAATGTATTCTAATGTGGTACTCTGTTGCTCAAATATATGCACAATTAAAAAATACCGTTAGATTTGAAATATAAAGAGGTCTACTTACATACAAAGTTTTGCAGACAATGAAAACTTGATGGTTTTTTATTATTATTAAAGACTTTTTCTGTACTTACTTTTGTCATGGTTTTCACATTTTGCTTCCGGTTGCAGAGTTAAATCCAGTCGCGAGAACTTTAACGCACTTCCGCTCACTTCAGCTTTTTGTCTCCAGAAACAATGAAATAATAGTAATAATAAAACTGACGTTTGGTTTTAAATTTAACACATTAATCACAAGGCTAACCAAAACAAAGATATATTTGCGGATTGTGGGCATTTAATCTTCACGTGAGCTATCCGACTGAAATTGTTGGAGATAAACCTTGCAATATTAAAGCAAAAGAATGTATTAAACGAATGAGATTAGCAAACAATCTCCATATATTATTTCTCTAAGCCGAATCCTATACCCGGTCGAAACTCGCTCATTTCTTTATCGAATTGCAAGAAAATTTATGATTTTGAAGCTTATCCCGCGGGCTATTGACGAAAATTAGACCCACCCTCTAAAAAGTGTCCGTTCGTTTTTTATTCGAACTTCAATTTTTGGGCACAAAACTGACTCTATCTAGCGAAATAATTGTCGTATCGTCTCCATTTTGATTTCATTCGAAAGATTAAAAAAAAAGCGTTCTTTAGAACGTTTCTCCGCTAGCGCCGCGTAACTAGAATCTCGAAAATCCACGTTTAAGCTACTTATAAGCGATTGAAGTTTGAAAAAGTTAAATCTTTTGCTCAACTGTTAAAATCGTTATACCATTGTTGTTCAAATCAATTTTAAATGCGACATTTCAAGCCAAGGCTTAGCTCGGTAAACCTTAATTGTAACTTTTATTGTTTCAAAATACTATGGTAGTTTGCGATAACGTTAGTATTTAGTTTAGTAGTAGCCTTGGGTATTTGATTTTAATATAGGGTATCACTTTTGTAGTAGTTGTAAAAGTGAACGTGTCTTTGATCTCTTTGAAAAGTTGTCAGAACGACGGCAGTTGATGGCAATGTCGTGCAAGTATAAGATTTTACAATTTTTTTTTTTTTTTTTTGCGGAATTCCGCACGGGTCACCTAGTCAACATTATTTGTCAAGTTCAAAAATTTGCTTAAGTGACTTTTTAAAAAAGGCTAAGGGCTGTAGAAAATGCATAGGTAGTTCTTCAAATTGAACATTACGCTTGATGGCGTTTGACTCAAAGTAAGTTGATAGATTAAGAAAATTGGAAACGAAATATTCTCATGAATAAAAAATAAAGTGTTCGTGAATAGCATTTTTAACGGCGTTTGTAATTTTCTCGGCGTTTGTAATTATGCTTAACGGCGTTTGTCTTCACGCAATTCTAAATAATTTTTAAAACGAAAAAACTTTGAAATAAAATATTGTAACGAGTCCGTAGCACCTTCAACTTTCTTCAAATGAGCATTCCAATCTTGAGGAAGTAACTATAAATTTATTTACAAGTATTTACACTATTTACAATATGAGCAGGAAACAATTGCTAAACATCCAGCAATTAGGTAGCAAAACAGTACACTGTACTCTCAACAGTAACTCAGCACCACGTATCTAACGTGAACAGTAATTAAGCAATTACAAAAGCAAAACAACCATTCGCCAAGCGAACGAAAACGAGCACTCTCAGAAATCAACATCTGAAAAGAACTGACTGACTTGTGTTCAAGGCCAGCTATTTATACACGGAAAGAAATGTCCACAATATTCGAGAAAAACCTGGAATATTTTGTTTCATTCCTAACATTACGTAATCCATTCACAAATTCTAGCGATAAGAAAAAAAACCACGCGAAAATGTCTTCACGCTTATTAAAGTTAGGGCAAGTGTAAAAACTACAAAGTGTTACAGGGCCGGTATACTAGTGATAAAGGTGATATCTTCAGATACTTTTGCAACATGACGTCAGATAAAACCAAAACTAATGAAAATGATGCAAGGCAGGAAAAACAACAACTATTTACAAGATTTGTAACATTGCCCCCTTCCCAAGGACTGCACGTCCCGGGCAGTACAATCCCCAGAAAGGAAGCAAGGGAAAACTTACAGATGCACACATTACATGATGACCAATCATAAACATGATAAACAATAACAATGAGAACATGAAAGAAATAATAACATTGATGAAGTAATATTACAGACAATTAAAGGCAAAAGTTATATACAAAATTTACAAACAAATTACCATGGTAGCTTTAGATTTACTTTACGAACTATGGCCATAGTATGGGGCTAGCCGATCATAATGGACAACCCTAGGTTTTGAATGTGATGACTTCTGGATCCTCACTACGACGTCGTTCAGCCGGTGGAGGACTGTGTAGGGTCCATCCCAATGCGACTGCAATTTGGGTGACAGACCTTTACGTCGGATGGGATTCCATAGCCACACCTTGTCACCTTCTTGAAAGTCATGGCCAGTGGACCTTGTGTCGTATCGGGTCTTCATCTTCTCCGTCGCGATGTTGATTCGCTCCCGTGCGAAGTGATGAACGTCCTCCAACCGGGCCTGGAGATCCTGGACGTATTCCTCAGGCGATGAAGGCGCATCTGGAGGGAGACCGAAGACGAGATCACAAGGTAGCCGAAGCTCTCGGCCGAAGAGCATCTGTGATGGGGAATATCCGGTGGTCTCGTGGACAGCACTGCGGTAGGCCAGCAGGAACAGAGGAAGTTTCTTGTCCCAATCCTGTTGATTTTTGGAGACCATAAGCGAGAGATTATTAAGGATTGTCCTGTTGAATCTCTCCACCATGCCGTCCGATTGTGGGTGTAGTGGTGTCGTTCGAGTTTTCTCAATTTTGAGGATTTTACATAGGCCCTTAAACACAGCAGAGATGAAGTTTCTCCCCTGATCGGAGTGGATCTGCAAAGGTGTCCCATATCTCGAGATCCAATGCTGGACTAGAGTCTCTGCTACAGTGGTAGCTTCTTGATCCGGAATGGAATATGCTTCGGGCCATTTGGTGAAATAGTCAATGGAAACGAGGATGTATTTGTTCCCATCAGTAGTTTTCGGTAGAGGACCAAGAATGTCGATCCCGATTCGTTCGAAAGGAGCTCCTACGTTGTAAAGATGTAGCTTCCCGCGGCTTCTTCTCTTCGGTCCTTTACGGGCAGCACAGGCGTCACAAGAATGACACCACTTCTCTACGTCATCCTTCGCCTTGCTCCAGAAGAAGCGCTCTCGAACCTTGTGGAGGGTTTTCAGGATACCAAAGTGTCCTCCAGTCGGACTACTGTGCAATTCCTTTAGAACGTCTGGAATTCTTGATCTGGGAAGGAGTAACTGCCATTTGAATGCTTTACCATCGTCAGATTCCCATTTCCGATACAGGACGCCATTTCGCAACTGGAGAGATTTCCATAGAGCCCAGTATCTTTTCGTTGCAGGACTGTAGATAGAAATGTCTTGCCAACTAGGTCGCCGACTGTCTTTTTCCATTAACTCTATGATAGGCTTTAGGTCTGGGTCTTCAAGCTGATCTTTTCTAACTTGGTCGTCACTCCATGGATCAGGATCTGAAGATGATGAAGTAGCAGTAACTTGACAGGCAGTAGGGATTGTCGTCCCGTACTGTTTCTCTATTCGGGAGCAATAATGGCAGTTCTCGGAACAAGGTCTTCTTGATAATGCGTCAGCATTACCGTGTGACAAACCTTTTCGGTGCTTAATCTCGATGTCATATTCCTGGAGCCGCTGTATCCACCTGGCTACCTGGCCCTCTGGATTCTTGAAATTCAAAAGCCAAGTTAAAGAGGCATGATCGGTCCGGAGCAGGAATTTACGGCCGTAGAGGTAATGATGGAAATGTTCTACAGCTTTAACTATGGCGAGCAATTCCTTTCTCGTGACACAATAATTTCGCTCCGACTTGGATAAGCATTTGCTCCAGTAGGCGATGACATGTTCGTTACCGTCTATTTCTTGAGATAAAACAGCTCCAACGCTCTCGTGGCTCGCATCAGTGTCAAGTATGAAGGATTTTTCAGGCTGAGGATAAGAGAGAATAGGCGTTGATGTTAAAGCCTCCTTCAGCTGTAGAAATGCATCCTCGCATTCTTTGGACCATTCAAATTTTTGTTTGCTCTCCGTCAGCTTATGCAAAGGTCGTGCAATGTTGGAAAAACCCTTCACAAACTTCCTGTAGTACGTGCAGAGCCCCAGGAAACTTCGCAGCTGATGGACATTTTCGGGGCGGCTCCAATTCTTGACTGCTGATACCTTATCTGGATCTGTTCGTACACCCTCAGAAGAGATAATGTGACCAAGGTAGTTCACCTCACGGCGGAACAAATTACATTTGGACGGGCTTAACTTCAGGTTGGCTTCCTTAAGCTTTTGCAGCACCTTCCTAAGATTAGCCAAATGTTCCTCAAAACTGCGTCCTATGATGATGATGTCGTCCAAGTAGACAAGACAGGATTCATAAGAGAGTCCTCGTAACACTGATTCCATAAGACGCTCGAACGTGGCTGGTGCATTGCAGAGGCCGAACGGCATCACTTTAAACTGCCACAAGCCTTGTCCGGTTGTAAACGCCGTCTTCTCTCGGTCGTCGGGGTGTATCTCCACCTGCCAGTAGCCGCTCTTTAAATCCAGGGTCGAAAACCACTTGTGTCCGGAAAGGGTGTCCAGAGTGTCATCGATCCGTGGAAGAGGGTAACTGTCCTTCTTGGTGATGTCATTCAGGCGTCGGTAATCAACACAAAATCTGGTGGAGCCGTCTTTCTTTCGGACCAAGACGATAGGGGATGCCCAAGGACTGGATGAGGGTTCGATGACATCATTCTCCTGCATCTCTTTCAAGAGGATCTCAACCTCTTCCTTCTTGGCGAACGGTAGTCGTCTTGGATGCTGCTTGATAGGGGGATGATCTCCAGTGTCGATCCTATGCTGCGCTAAACTCGTGCGACCAACTTCTTCGGGTGTAGATGAAAACACCTGCTTGAAGTCGTCCACCAATTTTTCCGCAGCGTATCTTTGATCCTTCGATAATGCTGCACTCCCAATTAATTTCGAAGTCAAGGATTCGGAAGACACAGTCTCGGAGGAATCAATTCTTCTGATGATGCAGTTTACGGGAGTACAAGTAGCCAACACTTCTCCTTTCTTAATATTCCTCGAGGTCTTCCCGTCAAACGTGGCCAGTTTGATGGACGGGCGAGAAGTTCCAGCTGCAGCTACACAGTCACTTGAGTTGTTGGAGGATGCTGATAATTTCGATTCAAGTTCTTTAATTTTCTTTTCCACATGATTTTCTACTGTGGTGATTCGATCTTCAACGCTGTCAACTTTCTCTTCTAGAGCCTCCACTTTATTTTCCATATTGGTAAATTTACTTTCCACCAAACTTTTCATTGACGTTAGATCGCATTTAATTTCTTCAGCTAGATCCTTTTTTAATTGTTCTTGATTAGTAGCCAGAGTCGCCATATCACTCTTAAACTGTTCTTGATTCGCAGCCATGTCATTTTTAACAGCGTTGATCGCATCAAGGAGTTGTTTCAGTTGTTCATCCATTGCTCAAGTAATTACCATAAAATTCCGAAGTCGAAAAGTCCGCAGGAAGAAAAGTCCAAGTTCACAAATAATAATTCCAAGAAAGTCCTTGAAGATGCCCCACGTTGGGCGCCAAAATTGTAACGAGTCCGTAGCACCTTCAACTTTCTTTAAATGAGCATTCCAATCTTGAGGAAGTAACTATAAATTTATTTACAAGTATGTACACTATTTACAATAAGAGCAGGAAACAATTGCTAAACATCCAGCAATTAGGTAGCAAAACAGTACACTGTACTCTCAACAGTAACTCAGCACCACGTATCAAACGTGAACAGTAATTAAGCAATTACAAAAGCAAAACAACCATTCGCCAAGCGAACGAAAACGAGCCTCTCAGAAATCACATCTGAGAAAAACTGACTGACTTGTGTTCAAGGCCAGCTATTTATACACGGAAAGAAATGTCCACAATATTCGAGAAAAACCTGGAATATTTTGTTTCATTCCTAACATTACGTAATCCATTCACAAATTCTAGCGATAAGAAAAAAACCACGCGAAAATGTCTTCACGCTTATTAAAGTTAGGGCAAGTGTAAAAACTACAAAACGTTACAGGGCCGGTATACAAGTGATAAAAGTGATATCTTCAGATACTTTTGCAACATGACGTCAGATAAAACCAAAACTAATGAAAATGATGCAAGGCAGGAAAAACAACAACTATTTACAAGATTTGTAACAATATTAAAAAACTTTTTAAATTTAAAGACTATTTCTGTCCGCTCATTCGCACTAAAAAGTATGAAATAAACTAAGTATTCGATATAGTGATTATAGTGCTCAGAAATTCCAGCTCATCTTGATATATTTATATTTACGTTAATGCTAAAGCAGCCAATAAAGTTTAAATGAAAAATTTGATTTAAGAAATAGGCGGTATAGTAAAAGCTATTCGTAATAAACAGTATACCGCCTATTTCTTAAATCAAATTTTTCATTTAAACTTTATTGGCTGCTTTAGCATTAACGTAAATATAAATATATCAAGATGAGCTGGAATTTCTGAGCACTATAATCACTATATCGAATACTTAGTTTATTTCATACTTTTTAGTGCGAATGAGCGGACAGAAATAGTCTTTAAATTTAAAAAGTTTTTTAATATTTTATAGCATTATGCTTGTAATCTTGCTCATAAGATAGTAGTGTTGTCAGAATGACAAGAATATTTTTTTCGTACTTGTGCTCTCTATTACCTTTCTGAAAAAATATTTAAATGCCAAAAATTTCCTATATATACTTATGAAGATTTTATTTGTATGGTCAGGAAGTTTTGTTTCGAATCAACCCCACTATTCCGATACACCTCGTTTTACGGTAAGAAAAATTAACAATTTATCTTTGTGGTTGGATTTTCTAAACTTCCTGGTTATGTTGTAAAAATGTCTTTACCCTAATAGACCGAGAGCTGATGGCTACATAAAAAATGCGATTATAAGGAAAGAAAGTATACAGTGTGTCCACTCCTATCGTGGCTCAATAACTATTTTCTAAACCGTTAGAGATAAGCATAGAGTTTATTTAGGAAAAAATCTCTAAATTACGAAAGGAATTTGGGCTACGAAATGTTTTCAAAAAAATCAAATTTTGAAAGAGTTACGAAATTTTAATTTTTATACAGCTCCCCAGTCGTATTAATCATAGTTAGTAAAACATTCTTGACACTGTAACGTTTAAAACTAAAAAAAAACCACTCTTCTACGACAAAAATTGACCGAGTTATGACGTTTTGAAAAATCAAGATTTTGAAGGATTTCGCATATGGTCCCTTAAGCGATCTCTCGATGACGTCATGAAATCCATCAAAATCTTGGTTTTTCAAAACGTCATAACTCGGTCAATTTTTGTCGTAGAAGAGTGTTTTTTTTTTAGTTTTAAACGTTACAGTGTCAAGAATGTTTTACTAAATATGATTGATAGGACTGGGGAGCTGTATGAAAATTAAAATTTCTTAACTCTTTCAAAATTTGATTTTTTGAAAAACATTTCATAGACCCAAAATTCCTTTTGTAATTTAGAGATTTTTTTCCTAAATAAACTATATGCTTATCTCTAACAGTTTAGAAATTAGCTATTGGGCCACGATAGGAGTGGATACCCTGTATATATAGTACTACAGTACATATATAGAAAGTACAGTTTTTCCACAGAAAGTACCTACATAGGCAAGCATTTATTGCCCGGTCTGCCAGGCCGAACCCGACGTTTCTTAAGATATTCTGATTCTGCAGTTTTTCTATAGATATTTCTAAGATCTTTTAGCCAAAAAAAGAATTTCTTCAAAATTCTGCTTAAGATTCCTTAAAAGGGCAACTTTTCGCAGAATTCTGAAGAAATTTTAAAGGTATTTAATTTTTTATTAAGTTTATTGAGTTTTATCAAATTTATTATAAGCTTAGAGTTCAAAGGCTGCAGAAAATTATAAGAATCTTTAAAAAAAATCAGGTATGGACCCCACACTACTTCCTTTTACGTGTAAATTTCTTAGTAGTTGCCTTAAGTGTTAAAAAAAGTGCTTGGAGGGAGAAAGGTAATAATTCAAATATTTACTCCTTAAATCTGCCACGAAAAAATTCAAAAAATATTTTACAATGGTTAATTTTCTAAATATTGATGATTTTAATATCATTCAGTGAATTTTTCGCAAAATATCGCCAATAGCTCCAAGTTGAACCCAAATTCAAAAAATAATTTTTTCGCCAAATTTGTCGCCAACTTGGTGATATGTCGCCAAGTTGGCGTAAAACACTCGGCGACCAAAACCTTGGCGACATATCGCCAAGTGGTCGCGCTAATTCATATCAATCGAGTCTGCATTGAAATTAAAACTGATTTACCCCAAAAAAGGGGTAAAACACCCCCTTGGGAACACTCGAATGCAACCACAAGGGGAGGTGCACAATTAGACCATCCTCAGAGCCTACATTCCAAGCTAGAAGCTTCTACGGCATATAGTTTTTGAGTTATGCGACACACATACGCACATACGTATATACAAACGTCACGAGAAAACTCGTCGTAATTAACTCGGGGGTGGTTGAAAAGGATTTTTCGGCTGCTTATATGTTGGTAGGTACATATGCACGTGCTGACAGGTCGAAAAAACTACTGAACATTCATTCGGGGATGAGCAAAATCAAAATTTAGACTCAAATTTGAGTGATTTTTTTTTCACGATCACAATACTTCCTTTACTACGTAAAAGGAAGTAAAAATCCAAAAAGCTCAAAATTCAAATTTTTTTTGTCTTAAAATGGCAATTTTCTTTCAATTTTATATAGATAAAGCAATAGAGATAAGCCTTTAAGCATACAAATAGATAAAATTTAACACATTTAAATAGGAGTATTTCCCAACAAAGACTACGATTAACAATGAATTATCAATTTAAATGCAATACACTGCCAACTCGGCTATTTCGATCCATGGACTACAGTTTCGTGCTAATTATGCACTCATCAGCATGGAATACGAAAGTAGCAGAGTTGGAGGCAAAAATCCTCTTTAGAGCAAAGAGAGCCAAAAACACTGGTAGCTAATGTGAAATTAGAATACAATGTTACAGTCCATGGATCGAAATAGCCAAGTGGGCGGTGTATTGCATGTTTCTGCCTTAGCCCTTGCTTAGGGGCGGTTACTCACTGCTTTATATCAATTTAAAGCTCGCCTATTCCATTTTAGCATGAAATAAGTTAAAAACAATTATAATGGAGCTATAATAAGCTAGTGTAAAAATAAAATTAAAAAATCGAAAACTTCCCTATCATTATCAGTAGTAAAAATATAATTCCAAGGCCCCATTTAAAATCAAGTATCTTTCAGGGCTATACTACAGATACTTCTGAGAGATTGTACATGGCACCCATTTCCCAAAAACCCAGCAGGGTTGCGCATGCGCTCTGTTCCTGTGAAACGCACAAGTGTCACCACACAACACAATATGACGCAGGTAAGCATGAAGCATTTCCAAGAAACATCTTTTCACGGAAATGATTTTCAATTGTTGATTTATTTGCAAAACTTTTAAGAACATTCTGTTTTACTGATTCGTATTTTTCTGATCTTAGAACATAATAATTACTTCATGCCATAACTTTCAACTTCAACAATTAAAAGTTTTATCTACACTGTTTGAAACGGCGAAGGTAACACTTGTAATTGTTCTTTCATCTTGTAGATATTGTCTTGAATGTTAGCAATATCTTCTGCTCAACGGTAATACATTTTTAGGAATATTTAGCATTGTGGAATAGTTATTATAGATGTGACCAATGACGCATATAGTAGAACCCCCGGGGAGCGGGGGGAGCACACGATGTTTGAGGACCCATGATCCAGAAAGATTGCACAATGAGTAATACGGGGAAAATATTTTTTATAGTTTAATAGGAATGTGGGCGCTCTTTTTCAAATCTTGCAAGAAGGCGCAGCTAAGTCTAGTTTTGTGACAACCATTTCAAAATGTTTATGAAACGCTTAAGCCATGGATGCATCGATAAGCAAATTGGCCGATTAACCGATTAATCGGCTGACATGATTAATAACAAATACTACCAATTTTACCGTCACGGTTTTTTTTCTCTCTTATAATATAATTCCGAGCTTAGAAATAGTAGGTAATTCATATATGAGAGAAGAATTATTTTCCATTTTCCTAATTTCGCAAAATAATTTCAATATTTTATCACATTTCTTAGAACTAATTTTCATAATATTGTCAACAATATTACATTAACACATTGTTAATGACGTTAATTGAACATAGAAATTCAAAAAAAAAAAAAATCTGGTATGGGTCCCACACTACTTCCTTTTACGTGTAAATTTCTTTGTAGATGCCTTAGTGTAAAAATAGTGCTAGGAGTGAGCAAGATAGCAATTCGAACATTTGCACCCATAGTTTGCCACGAAACAATGCAAAACAAATGTTTTACAATGATTCATTTTCTAAATATCGCCGATTTTAGCATAATTCAGTGGATTTTTCGCAAAATATCGCCAATAGCGCCAAATTGAACCCAAATTCAAAAAATATTTTTTTTCACCAAATTTTTCGTCAACTTGGCGACATGTCGCCAAGTTGGCGTCAAACACTTGGCGACCGAAAGCTTGGAGATATATCCCCAAGTGGTCGTGCCAATTCATCTGCATTGAAATTAACACTGATTTACCCCAAAAAAGGAGTAAAACACCCCCTTGGGGGCATTCGAATGCAACCACAAGGGGAGGTGCACAACTAGACCACCCTCAGAGCCTACATACCAAGCTAGAAGCTTCTACGGCACATAGTTTTTGAGTTATGCGACCCACATACATACATACATACATCCGCACATACGTACATACAG
>JAXGGA010016895.1:0-25618 GCA_038373865.1 Uloborus plumipes | reverse complement strand
AAAGCAGAATTAAAATCTCGCTCACTTTGCATGAATAAACTCACTGCTCGTTTCATTTGCTGTTGAAGGTCACCCCCTTTGTATTTGAACATAGTAAGCTCTCTTTTGTCATGAAGAGGTATTTCCGAGCTCTCTTTTGGTGTTCAAAAGCAGGTTTTTTTCTCAAAAAAGGTGACATTCCATTCATTCTGTACAATGTTCTAGATAAGCAATGGTCAGTCATGCCCAAGGACAATGGATCATCTCCCTAAAGAAGGATTCTCCCCTAATATGATATTTGAATCATTCGAACCGCCCCCTCCCTCCCCCTTAAAAATTCATTGGAACAGTCTGAGACATCAAGCTTCTTTCCCGTCCTTCGGGGGCACCCCTAAGAAGAGGGGGTGAGGCCTTCCTCCTAAATTCTTGGTAAGTGACATTCAGGTTCAGTAAGGGAAGTTCAATTTCAAAAATACATTTTTTTTTAATTTCTTAACATCAAAAATGGTGTTAAATTTCTTGACTTTGCAGCAAGCTTTAGACAAGCCAGGGACAACAAATTGTAGCGCAGTACCAGAAAATGAGTGCAGTACCACTTGGTCGCCCCCACTATACTCTGATCAGATAATTGAGAAGGAAAGTCGTCATGTCTATTGCTTAGATCATAAATATAATTGGATAAAAAAATCAAGCTGAATTTTTAGGAATCATTGCAGGTTTTGATACGAAATTGGAGAAACTGAAATCGTTACTTATACCTCTACTTCAACAAAAAACCAGATTTTTTTTTGTCCAAAAAACATTCTGATATTGTAAATTATGAAACATGTTATCCAACATGCTGCGAAGTATACAAGGTACACAGTAGAAAAAATAAATCAATGAACCTCGCCTATATGAGGAAAGTAATATAAAGTTGTGCTGCTCAAAAATTTCTTAGTTTTGTTTTATACTTGTCTAGGGTTACAGTCATTTTCATTTACAGACTACATTTACTTGATTCCCGGCAGGGTTAATTTGAAGTTTTAATTTCTTCATTGTGGTACATGAAAATATTAAGGCTTCAGGCTAAAAAGTTAAAAATTATTAGGAACAATTTCCGTTTCATGAAAAAAAGTGATGCTTAGAGTATGCAAAAACTTACATGTTTTTTACTTCAAAGCTTTTATATTGATTAAATAAGATATCAACTTAATAATAAAAAAGGTGAGGTATTAATAGTTAACTTTGCTAACTGCACAAAACTAGTTTTTATGTTTTCTAACCAGTTTTAGCCAGATTTTATTCGATCATCACTATTGAAGAAAATATAATTATGTTATCTCCATTAAAAGCCAAGTCTCCCATTTTGGGACCATACCATATCTCATGACTAAATAAATATTTTTGAAAAATTGAAGTTACACATGGTTGTCGATGCGTATTGAACCTCAAAACATACAAAAATTAAGATATTTTTAATGTGGTTCATATAGCGGCGTTTAATGAGTTAAATACTGGCTACTGATGAAAAAAAGCACATCTGTTTGGTTCATAGGGGGGTATAGCTCAGTGGAAGAGCATTCGACTGCAGATCGAGAGGTCCCCGGTTCAAACCCGGGTGCCCCCTGTTGCTTCCATAATTTTTTTTTTCAAACAAGATAGCATATGAGCGATTCCATACCAAATCACCGAAAATAAAAAAAGTTGGTCGCACGACCGACTCGGATTTTTTTTTAATTTGGTACACAGATTGATGGTATAGAGGTATGAAAAAGCCCAAAAGGAAAGTTACCTGCTCCACTTATTTTCTGAGATACATGCCCTCAAAGTTTGTCCGCCATGTCAAAATACTAAAAAAGTGATGTTATTTAATCATTTTTTATAAGAAATCGTACTCATGCAAAATAAAAGTGTTAGATATCTATGGAAACTAGTTACTCCAGGCATTCTGAAAAAAAATACTAGAACGTTCATAATGAAAATTGCCAAGGTACAGGGCTCTTTGAAGTTGTCACCGCAAAAACTTGATTTTGCAGATTTTGCTAAAATTCAGGCATTTATTACAAAAAAAGGCAAACAAAACCAAAGGTTTTCTCACTTTCTGGTAGTGTACAGGTCCTCTCTGTAAGTTGCTACGCAATAAATGTTTTGGGTTTCTCACTCCTTCTTGGAAATATTTTAGCTTAAAGATAAGCCGTATGGCAAAAAATGCGTTTTTGGCCATCTTGGCAGCCATTTTTCTCATAAAGGGGGAGCAGTAGAAACTTTAATTTTTTTTTTAAACAAGCCACTGATATGTTAGCTATTCACAGGAAAAGAGTTTACTTTTGGTTATTTCTCCCATTAAGAGATATCCTGCTGACAGTATATGCATGTTTTTCGCGACGACCATATGCTTTTGTTCCCCCTCTCATGGAGTTAAAATTAATTAAACCAAAAAATAATGATATATTTATTATTAGCTGTATTATCTACCCAATATGTCATGAAATTTAATTTATTAAATCATTGAACAATAAATTAGATAATTGATGAAAAAAAGAAAAAGTATTTCTCTGATGCCTGAGCATTATGCATTCATAATTATAAAGCACTAAATACTTTCTTGAGGAATTAATTAACATAAATGAGCTCTAAATATTTATATTATAAGCAATACCCAATCTTGTGATTGGGATACTCCTGTTTTTAATTGAAGAATTTCTTGAATATCACATGAATATCAGGAAAATAAATGAGGTCTTTTCGTTTGATGTAGGATATTTTATGACAAATTTCATTTGATGGGCTACTAACTGAGCATGGTGATAAAGAGCTATTAATTTCAGCATCGAATTCCATTTTACCTTATTAACAGTTAAATATTTACAAAATAATTAAATAAATAATTTAATATAAAGCCATGCTTGAAGAATTAAAATTAGTGCAACTAATTTATTCCCATACTGATCTTTACAAAATTGACATGCGTTGAGCACTGATAAGAACTGACAAGAAAAAGTTTACTCACTAAAATATTAGTTCACAGATACTATAAAGCATACATTCTATTTTCCACAAAATAATACTGCAACAAAGAACAAGGGTATCCTCCTGTTTATAGCCATCAATCAGGAACATCCAATCACAAGATTGGGTATTGCCTATGAGATAAATATTCGAAGCTCCTTTATTTTAATTGATTTTTCAAGAAATTCTTTAGTACCTACCCCTTTATACCCTTGTTCTTTGTTGCAGTATTATTTTGTAGAAAATAGAATGTACGCTTTATAGTATCTATGAACAAGTATTTTAGTGAGTAAACTTATTCTTGTCAGTTCTTATCAGTGCTCAACACATGTCAGTTTTGTAAAGATCAGTATGGGAATAAATTAGTTGCACTAATTTTAATTCTTCAAGCATATGGCTTTATATTAAATTATTTATTTAATTATTTTATAAATATTTAACTGTTAATAAGGTAAAATGGAATTCGATGCTGAAATTAATAGCTCTTTATCACCATGCTCAGTTAGTAGCCCATCAAATGAAATTTGTCATAAAGTATCCTACATCAAACGAAAAGCCCTCATTTATTTTCCTGATATTCATGTGATATTCAAGAAATTCTTCAATTAAAAACAGGAGTATTCCAATCACAAGATTGGGTATTGCTTATAATATAACTATTTAGAGCTCATTTATGTTAATTAATTTCTCAAGAAAGTATTTAGTGCTTTATAATTATGAATGATAATGCTCAGGCATCAGAGAAATACTTTTTCTTTTTTTCATCAATTATCTAATTTATTGTTCAATGATTTAATAAATTAAATTTCATGACATATTGGGTAGATAATACAGCTAATAATAAATATATCATTATTTTTTGGTTTAATTAATTTTAAGTCCATGAGAGGGGGAACAAAAGCATATGGTCGTCGCGAAAAACATGCATATACTGTCAGCAGGATATCTCTTAATGGGAGAAATAACCAAAAGTAAACTCTTTTCCTGTGAATAGCTAACATATCAGTGGCTTGTTTAAAAAAAAAAATAAAGTTTCTACTGCTCCCCCTTTATGAGAAAAATGGCTGCCAAGATGGCCAAAAACGCATTTTTTGCCATACGGCTTATCTTTAAGCTAAAATATTTCCAAGAAGGAGTGAGAAACCCAAAACATTTATTGCGTAGCAATTTACAGGGAGGACCTGTACACTACCAGAAAGTGAGAAAACCTTTGGTTTTGCTTGCCTTTTTTTGTAATAAATGCCTGAATTTTAGCAAAATCTGCAAAATCAAGTTTTTGTGGTGACAACTTCAAAGAGCCCTGTACCTTGGCAATTTTCATTATGAACATTCTAGTATTTTTTTTCAGAATGCCTGGAGTAACTAGTTTCCATAGATATCTAACACTTCTATTTTGCATGAGTACGATTTTTTATAAAAAATGATTAAATAACATCACTTTTTTAGTATTTTGACGTGGCGGACAAACTTTGAGGGCATGTATCTCAGAAAATAAGTGGAGCAGGTAACTTTCCTTTTGGGCTTTTTCATACCTCTATACCATCAATCTGTGTACCAAATTAAAAAAAAATCCGAGTCGGTCGTGCGACCCCCATTCGGTGATTTGGTATGGAATCGCTCATATGAAACTTTTTTAGCCTACATCATTTCGCATTTTAAAATTGAATACTAGCGATTGATAAAAAAAAAGTACTTTTGTTCGGTTCACGTGGGGGTATAGCTCAGTGGTAGAGCATTCGACTGCAGATCGAGAGGTCCCCGGTTCAAACCCGGGTGCCCCCTGTTGCGTCCGTATATTCTTTTTTCAAATAAGATATCATATGAAACTTTTTTAGCTTACAACATTGAGCTGTCTTTTTTTAAATTAAATACTGGCTACTGATGAAAAAAAGCACTTCTGTTTCGTTCATATGGGGGTATAGCTCAGTGGTAGAGCATTCGACTGCAGATCGAGAGGTCCCCGGTTCAAACCCGGGTACTCCCTGTTGCGTCCATAAATTCTTTTTTCAAATAAGATAGCATATGAAGTTTTTTTAGCCTACATTATTTCGCATTTTTTTAAAAATTGAATACTAGCGATTGATAAAAAAAAGTACTTTAGTTCGGTTCACGTGGGGGTATAGCTCAGTGGTAGAGCATTCGACTGCAGATCGAGAGGTCCCCGGTTCAAACCCGGGTGCCCCCTGTTGCATACATAAATTATTTTTTCAAATAGGATAACATATGAAATTTTTTTAGCCTATATTATTTCGCATTTTATTTAATTGAATACTAGCTATTGATAAAAAAAAAGCACTTTTGTCTATTTCACGTGGAGGTATAGCTCAGTGGTAGAGCATTCGACTGCAGATCGAGAGGTCCCCGGTTCAATCCCGGGTGCCCCCTGTTGCTTCCATATATCCTTTTTTCAAATAAGATAGCGTATGAAACTTTTTTAGCCAACATCATTGAGCTGCCTTTTTTTTAAATTAAATACTGGCTATTGAAGAAAAAAAGCACATCTGTTTGGTTCATATGGCGGTATAGCTCAGTGGTAGTGCAGATCGAGAGGTCCCCGGTTCAAACCTGGGTGCCCCCTGTTGCGTCTATAAATTCTTTTTTCAAATAAGATAGTATATGGAACTTTGTTAGCCTACATTACTTCGCATTTTTTTAAAATTGAATACTAGCGATTGATAAAAAAAATGTACTTTAGTTCGGTTTACGTGGGGGCATAGCTCAGTGGTAGAGCATTCGACTGCAGATCGAGAGGTCCCCGGTTCAATCCCGGGTGCCCCTGTTGCTTCCATATATCCTTTTTTCAAATAAGATAGCGTATGAAACTTTTTTAGCCAACATCATTGAGCTGTCTTTTTTTTAAATTAAATACTGGCTATTGATGAAAGAAAGCACATCTGTTTGGTTCATGTTGGGGTATAGCGCAGTGGTAGAGCATTCGACTGCAGATCGAGAGGTCCCCGGTTCAAACCCGGGTGCCCCCTGTTGCGTCTGTGTGTTCTTTTTTCAAATAAGATATAATATGAAACTTTTTTAGCTTACATCAATTGAGCTGTCTTTTTTTTAATTAAATACTGGCTACTGATGAAAAAAAGCACTTCTCTTTCGATCATATGGGGGTATAGCTCAGTGGTAGAGCATTCGACTGCAGATCGAGAGGTCCCCGGTACAAACCCGGGTGTCCCCTGTTGCGTACATAAATTCTTTTTTCAAATAAGATAGCATTTGGAATTTTTTTCAGCCTACATCATTTAGCGTGCATTTTTTTAAATTGAATACTGGCTATAGATTAAAAAAATCACTTTCGGTTGGTTCATGTAGGGGTATAGCTCAGTGGTAGAGCATTCGACTGCAGATCGAGAGGTCCCCGGTCCAAACCCGGGTGTCCCTGTTGGGGACGTATATTCTTTTTTCAAATAAGAAAGCATTTGGAACTTTTTTTCAGCCAACATCATTTAGCGTGCATTTTTTTTTAATTGAATACTGGCTATAGATTAAAAAAAGCACTTTTATTTGGTTTATATGGGGGTATAGCTCAGTGGTAGAGCATTTGATTGTAGTTCAAGAGGGCCTCGTTTCAACCCCTCTGTTGTGCCGTGCATACTTTTTTCAAATAAGATAGCATTTGCAACTTTTTCAGCCTACATTATTTGGCTTGTCTTTTTTTTTTTTTTTTGAATACTGGCTATTCATAAAAAAATTACTTTCGTTTGGTTCACGTGGGGGTATAGCTCAGTGGTAGAGCTTTCGACTGCAGATCGAGAGGTCCCCGGTTCAAACCCGGGTGCTCTCTGTTGCAGACGTGCATACTTTTTTCAAATAAGATAGTATTTACAACTGTTTTCAGTCTCCATTCTTTCGCCTGTGTTTTTTTTTTCCAATTGAATACCGGCTATTGATAAAAAAAAGCACTTTTGTTTGTTTCTTGTGGGGGCATAGCTCAGTGGTAGAGCATTCGACTGCTGATCGAAAGGTCCCTGGTTCAAACCCGGGTGCCCCATGTTCCGCTTGTATATTCTTTTTTCAATTAAGATTACATTTACAACTTTTTCCAGCCTACATTATTTAGCGTGCAATTTTTTTTTTAATTTAAAAATGGGTATAGATTAAAAAAAGCAATTTTTGTTTGGTACATATGGGGGTATAGGTTGCCTATTGTAATCAAGAAAAAATGCATTTATTTTATTTTATACTTTTCATTTCGAACCAAGATTATAGAAATAGTCTTTAGAATTAAAAAAAACATTTTTTTAATATTTTATTACGTTTTACGAAGCAGCCGATTGGGAAAAAAAAATAAATAAATAAATAAAAAAAATTAAAAAAAAAAATAAATAAATAAAAATACAAAAAAAAAAACAAAACAAAAATACATAAATAAGAAAATAGAATATACTTTAAGTTGAAAAAAATGCGAACCGTGTTTTACGCTTCACGAAGCTCATGCAAGCAACCGCGTTAGGCGGGTACCTGCATAGAAAGGCGAATGTTATAAAGAGGCGAACCATCTGGTCGCCGCGCAGATGCTACACTATTAACTGCTTGCCTGATTATCCAGAGTTAACTCGGGCTTGTATGAGTTGCAGGTAATTATTATCCCGAGAAAACTCGGGTGAAACTATTTGATTTTATGCCTATAAATAATTAAAAATTCAACTTGAAAACTACATTTTTTTTTAGAATTGCTTCATTTTCTTGTATTTCAAAATTAAATTTAAAAAAAATGTTTTTTTTTTGCAATTTTTTCCAAAAAAAAAAATTCGTAAAGGAAGTGGTTAAAATTATAGGTTGCTCATTAGGGTGGAGCGAAAAAAATGAATTTTTGATTTTCGTAAACGGGTACCTTTCATTTACTGTGAATGAGGCTAAGTAACAATTCTGTGAAATATTTCAATTTTTCGACGTCACCTTTAGTCTGCGCATTTGGCCTAAAGTTTTGAAATTTTTGATTTTCTTTAGATTTTTCAAAATTTTTTTCTTAATATTGCAAATGATAAAACTAGTGACGGGTGGTTATTAAATGGAAGAAAAAAGTTTGAAATATACAAAGAATTTTTCAAAACCATTTTAGATTATGATTTCAGTTCGTGCTCAAAGTTCATCAAATATTCCAAAATTTTTTGATAGGTTCAATATTTTTTAACTCAGTATTTCCTTTCAATATTCACTTGAAGTGTCTTCAAACCTGTTTTTATTCATTTTGTTATTACTTTGAATTTTGCAACTCTTCGTTAGCTCATGTGAAACTACCCAGGACTCACCACGAGGAGGTGACCGCACTTAGAGTCCTACACGTGAGCTCTTCCTTCTAACCAATGATAGCACGTATTTACATTTCTTAGATACGTCTTTAACAGTTAAATTGTTCCTTTGTGTCATAAATTGATTAAATATTTCTGTCAGATATCCTCGATTTTACTAACTTTTTTCTTTTCCTGATATTATATACCAATTTTGAAGAGCTTGTGACCTATTTGACAGCTCTTTCAACTGATTGAGTCTTGAATGGAAGTTTAAAAAGAGTGCATTCAGAAATCATATTTAAATTCACAGCTTCCAGTAATCTTTGCAAATATTGTGATAAATTACGTGTAAAAGGTGGCTTTGTAATTTTCACATCAAGACAAGAAATCTTATTGATGTATTCTGATTTTTGATTTCTGTATATAATCTATGAAAATAAATTCTTATCTATTTTTGGGATCTGAAGCGTTCTCACTTGTTTGCTTGTTTGTTTTCTTCATTGAGCGTAGATAATACGATTTAAAACAAGTTTCTTTATGTGCTCTCTCTTATGAACTAACTAGATTATTACCCGGCGTTGCCCAAGTGCTTATTAATACAACATAGCTCTAAAAAAATATTTGAATGAATTCTACCACATGGGAATATAAAAACTTATTTCATGCTAAAATGAAATAGTTGAGCCTTAAATTGATAATTCATTGTTAATCGTAATCTTTGTTGGAAAATACTCCTATTTAAAAGTGTTAACTTTTGTCAATTTGTATGCTTGAAGGCTTATCTCTTTTTCTCTATATATTCAAAATTGAAAGAAAATGGGCATTTTGAGACAAAAAATTTGAATTTAGAGATTTTTGGATTTTTTTTAAATTTCAAAACCCCACCTATGTGAATGCTAGTGCATCAAGAAAACTCTATGCCAAGCTTGATGAAAATCTGACGAAAACTGGATTTGTATAAGGAACAAACATCCATACATCCATTTTTATGTATATATAGATATCGATAACAGCATATTTCTAGGGTGCAAAGTATACATTGTTTTGAATGGATCTGAATACAATTCTCTGCTTTTTCCCGGAGAGATAAGTGAAATTCTTTATAATTTCATACAAATTCATAGCTTAATTAGTAACGTCTGCACTTCATCCTAAAACAGCAAGGACACTTTTACCGTGAAAGTTACGAAGTCTTTTAAAAATTATAATCTAAGGATTATGTTTGCTGTAGTGAAACAACCGGCTTGGGAAAGCTTTCTCGGACTTCTGTTTCATAATTTTTTGGATATATTCCCAGTCAAAACTATCTTGCTCATCTCATGAAGTTATTGTTGCTTAGTACTTAAATCATTTTCATTGTCACCATCAATCTGATTAGTGACAAATTCTACAGGTTCATATTGAACTGATTTGAAAGTATAACATGTTTTTTATCTTCGTCCAACAGGCCCAAAAAATCCCTTTAGTCCACTGGCAGGTCTATCTAGCTTTTTGAAAAAATGCCGCAAATTAAGTTCATTTAAATTTAATGGGCAAATATCCCATTACAGAGGTCTACCAAGTTTTTCTTCCAGTTTCCGTATTACACCTTTGTATATTCCTGTCTTTGTAGTGCATCCATCAAAACCAATGCAAACAATTTCCTACGCAAAGAAACAATTTATTGTTTCTGACTTGTCTAAGAAATGTAAATGTATGCACTCATTGGTTGGAAGCAAGGGGAGTGCGGGTGGCATCTAAAGTGCGGCCACTTCCTTGTGATCCAAATCCTTGTGATCTTTGTGATCTTCCTTGTCCTCCAAACTATAAGATTTTTGCTCAATATTGAAAATATCGGAAATTTCAGAAAATTTGATGAACTTTGGGCCTATTGTGCAGACTGAAATCATAATCTAAAATGGTTTAAAAAATTCCTTTATCATTTGCAATATTTAAAAAAAATTGAAAAATCTAAATAAAATCATTTCAAAACTTTAGGCCAATATCGCAGACTAAAGATGACGTCGCAAAAGTGATATATTTTACTGAAATATTTTACAGAATTGTTACTTAGCCTCATTCACAGTAAATGAAAGGTATCCGTTTACGAAAATAAAAAAAATCATTTTTTTCGCTCCACCCTATTGCGCATGGCACATTTAAGGGTCAAACGTTGTTGTACTAGCGGCACCCTCTAAAGGGTGCCACTTGAATCCCTATGGCACCCTTGAAAGTGCCACTTGGCTCCTTGTGGCACAGTATCTCATGGCAAAGGAGCAAAATGGCACCTTCAAGGGTGCCATTAAAGTTACTGACATAATTTGAAGTTATTTTGAGCGTGCGTACGGGTAAGTAGTAGAGCATTCGACATCGGATCGAGACGGCCCTGGTTCAAACTATGACGTCCCCTGCTTTGCGTTTTTTGATCCTTTTATCACAGAAGATTGCTTTTGCCGTTTGTTCTACCTAAAATACCTTTGTCATTTAAATGAGATACTACTGCTTTTGTGTTGAACAGAACTGGCGTGCAGTAATTTTTTCGTCTCATTAATATCCTACTACCACTGTCTGTTTCGTTTTTTACCCGAAGGAGAAATGTCTTGGCTAGGCATTTTTTTCCTAAAGTTTATACTGTCTGCTCGAAAAAAAAGTCTGTTTGTTTACCATGGGGCTCAGTGATAGAGCATTCGAATGCATGTTAAGAGGTACGAGGTACAAACCAGGGTGCCCCCTAACATGCGCAAAAAAACAGACGTTTTTATTCTTTTAAGATTATCTACGAATTGTATTAGGACAATTAGGTTCTGAAGGCTTAATATAAACGACAATAAAGATGATTGCATTGCTTCAAAATAAAGTTTTAGACCATGTCTTCATCATATCAATTATTTTACCATTTGCTATTTCTCTTGTTTAGCTTACTCTATGACTAAATCCCTTAAATATATTTATCGTACTGTCGTATATCAATTTAGTTATTGAAGTTATTTGCATAATTTATGCAGAGGGTATAGCTCGGTGGTGGAGCAATCTCCTGCTGATTGAAAGGTTCCTGGTTCAAACCTGCGTGCCTCTTGGTTTGTTCTTTCTTTTTTAACATAATAATGCATTTTTCGGAAGAGGTATGCGGTAATTTTTCCTTCATTGTATTGCTTTAAAATAAAGTTTTAGACCATTTTTCATCATATCAATTATTTTACCATTTGTTATTTCTCTTGTTTAGCTTACTCTACGAATAAATCCCTTATATATATTTATCGTACTGTCGTCACACTTTGACCATTTTTGCTCTTGGAAGTTTGTATCGAGGACTAATAGCTGCAAAGATAAGTCTTGCATGTAAAGTAGGGGCACGTTGTATAAATCGTCTTTTTTTTTTAATTAGGCACTAGTAGTATAATACGTCATTTAAAAAGCGATTTTTGTGTATGTACGACGATTTTATGTTTGTTATGTAACAGCGCGTTTTTCTATACACTGATTAAATTTTTTTAACTGTTTATAGAAATACTTTTGCTATTTTAGTTTATATTTGTAACTGAATAACTTAAATCTCTCTACTTTACTTGATATTACGAAAATCATAATATAGTAATTTATAAGTTCTTAAGATGAAAAATATTGAAATAAATTCGATTAGTAGTTTACCGTTTTGAAAAAACTTTAATGAACAGTCAAAACTAAATAAAGAAGAAAATGTAAAAAATACGATTTTAGTCATCAACATCTAAGCAAACGACATTAAAGGATTAACAGAAAGAAAAATGTTTTTACGCAACTCATTAAATTACTTTTGATGCAAGCTAAATAATTGTTTTTGGCACTCCATTTAATGGAGCCATTATCATTTAATGGTTCAAGTAAAAGTCTTAGAAAGTTGAAAAGAAACAGTTTATTTTTAAATCTTTCTGAAAGTCTCGTAATGGCATAGTATATTTTGTTTCAATTGACAAATATTATAAATAAATCTACATTTTTTCCATTTTTAAATTGAGCTTCATAACTTTCTGTTAGCCTTGTGTTGTGTCAGTGTTTTAACGTAGCTTCTACTCAAAAAAAAAAAAGCATAGTGTTTTCTACAAGTAGTATTTGAGATTTTATAACGAAGTTTCTCTTTAACATGGTTTCAATGAGGGTAATGGATGCATATTTTCCGTAGTTTTACACAACCAACTCAACTTTCAGTTTGAAACAGTCATGTCCATTTTATCATATTTTAGGTTTACGTAGTATGTACAGTTGCATTTTAATGAATTCATAAACAATAAGGTAATTGTTGCACTCAAAAACAACTACACTTGATTAATAGCATTGGTGCCGGAAGATCTGCAAAATAATAACTGAATGAGAGACGGAATAAGCATTGGAAGAAGAAGACCTTTTGAGAGGAAAAATAGTGAGATTTTATGAAAAGAGTAATTATAATTTTTAAAAAATTGAATCTTAATATACACTAAAAACTGAGATGTAATAATTCTCCGAGTTTGGTGTTAAGCAACTCCAAAAATTATGCAAATTAACGCTTCAAAACTATACCTCTTACCCATACACTAAAGTGGTGTAATTAAGGGTGGAATTCAGGTGAAACGCTGCATTTGCAAAAGTGCGTTACACACGCAAACTTTCGATTTTCGGGAAACGAAAAGCACCAATGCGACGCTTTTGCGCAAACGCACGCAAAAATTCGCATATGCAACGCACTTTTGCAGATGCAGCGTTTCACATGAATTCCGCCCGAAAACCGAACGGTGAATTCTTACATAATGTCACATGCACAAACACCATTTAAGGAATATTTTCGGCTCCGTTAACACCTACTTTGGCGTACGATTAGAAATCGGCCGGTGGCAACAAAACAGTAGTCAAGCTCAAGCACGTTGAACGTCGTCAGCAAATAATCGTCGTGTACATGGAATTGAAGTTTTCGAAAGGTACGATAAGCATCTTATTAAATGTTTCATTTGTTTGTGTGTAATGAAATATTAATTACCGTAACCCAAGGCTACTTTGCACCATTGTTGGAAAAGTGTTTAGTCCATCCAAAAGATAAACTATAGAATATATTCTTTTATTTATCTTTCTATAGGCTAACATTTGTTTCTATTTTGAAATTTTTAATCGAATTCTAATCTGATTTTATTTTGTACAGCTATTCACGATCCAGAATTGTATCTTAATGTTCTTGGTTTTTCTGATCGTTACCACTTTAGCAGCCAGTTTCAACATTGGTGTAAAGTAGCCCCGGTTTGCGGTATATCAATTCCTAAATTACTTGTTAAATAACTTCGCTGATTTTCTAACAGACATGTTTTAAAAAGCCTAGTTCGAATTTGCCCAACTCTTCTCTCTGCTCTATCTGCAGAAGCATGATTAGTAAACTAATTTTATGTTCCTGATTTGTTAACTAGTTTTATTTTGAGAACTAATACATGTATGTATCTTTAATTACTTTAATTTAAATTTTGTCGTTAAAATAACAGCTGATTTAGACTGTAGCGGTTTTAAAGTTGTTACAAATGTTTCTCATGTTTGATAACATTGTGGACTAAAATTAATAGCATTTTATTGTTTCATTTCGTATGTATTTGTGTTTCTTTATACTTTTCAAACTACGCGAACTAATGCTTTAACATCTCGTTTTAAACTATAATGATTTGCCATAATAAAATTTCAACCTACTTATATTTATATTCTCTCGCAATAAAGGTAAGTACACCATATTATCCATTTGATATCTAAATTAGTTTAAATTCGGAAGATTCGTAATAAATAAGCAAAGTACTAATAAGTTAATGCTTTTTATTTGAGGGGAGGGTTAACAATTATCCTGCGTTTTAATTTCAATGGTTTTTGGTAATGTAACAGTTTCAATATGAATTCCATCTTGTAATAAAAAAGTTATTTATCCATAAGTTAAATGTTATTTATCCATTTTAAACTGTTTCATTTTGATGTTTTTTTTATTTTTTGAAAAGTTAATTTCATTGTTCTAATACAGATAGTTTTAGTTTTTTTTAAATATGTTAAAAGTTACTCGCTTGAACAATTTATAGGCATAAATGTCCATTCCTCGAATTAAAAATAAAAGTTGAATCCTCATACACAAAATAATTATCGATATTTTGTTGTTAATTATCAGCTGGGAAGTTTAAACTATCTCAACACCAAAAATGAGTGGCAACTACTTTACACCACGAGTCGTGTAGTGAAACACCACAGATAATTCTTGTTGTTCGCAATCATCAAGACGAATATTTGGTGTTATCAGACGCCAAGAATTCTTCTTGGTGTTTGATAACACCGAGGTTTATCTGTGGTGTTTTACCACACTACACTTGGTGTAAAGTAGTTGCCACTAGAGATGCACCGATTAATCGGCAGTACCGATTAATCGACCATAATCGGCCACTTTGCCGATCATTAATAATTGGCAAAATTGGGCCGATTAATCGGCTGAAAAATATATATTTTTTAATATTATTCTTTAAAGTGTACCTTTAGTAGCGTACGCAGACAAATCATTTCAAGGGGGGGGGGCTGAGCCAAGAGTCTTTGAGAGTAGGAGGAGGGGGGACCTCATGAAATTTAGCTAAGCAACTTAAATGTCTCGAATTTCAGCTTAAATGCCTATTGAAGTCGATGAAAATACATCACATTTTTTTGTCATTAAAATCATTGGTAAGAAAGCGTTTTTTGATGGACACAGAGAATGGTAAATTTAAATTTAAAAAAATTTCTTCAAATTTCTTCATTGCGAAAGAGGTGTTGCTGAAACACTTGTTAGCAATATTTCGGCAAACTTACGCTCTAATAATGTTAATTTGGCAGTTTAATTTGCTATTGTTCCCAATGCTGAGTTTCAATTCCACTTGCTGAAATTTATTTAACAGAATTAGATGACTGAAAAACATTTCATTCGTTTTTTCTAAAACAAGATTTGCAATAAAAATGAGCAAAATGGAATAATAGGATAATCGTAAACATGGCGTATAGTAAAATAGACATGTCAAAACGAAAAAAAAAATTCTTTTAATTTTTTCTTGTACTTGATTATCTGTTCTGAAAGCTTTTCTCATTTTGGGACTTCAAAACAAAAAAAAAAAGGAAATTTACAGAAAAAAACCCTTAGCTTACATTTTAAAAATTTGTTTCGAAAATTTCGGAGGGGGCTGCAGCCCTGTCACCTTCACTAAGAAACTATGTGCTTGATCTTATTGACAGTAATAATAATCCTCATAGTTGATATTAAGTTTTTAATACATTTATTCTCCTGCTTTGAATAAATGGTACATTGGTACTCACATAGACAATGTTGCAACATTTTTCATGTGCGATAGTTTTCTCCTTAGTACTGTGTTAAGTAACCTCTAATTTTCAAAGAATAAGTCTTGAATTAAATTGCTACTGATAATTAAAATTGAAAATTAAAAGTACTCCTAAATTGTGGAGTGCTCACCACAGACCCTCCACCCCATTTTTTTTAAAATTTTTATGTCCAATTAATATAATTAACAAGATTTAATAAAATACTGAAATTATTTTGTGAAAATTAGGAAAATGGAAAAAAATCTTTTCAGAAATAAATTACTTACTATTTCTAAACTCGGAATTGTATAAGAGAAAAAACAGTGATTGTGAAATCGTAGTATTAAAAACAATCATTCTTACCATTAATCGGCTCAGCCGATTAATCGGCCGATTATCAACAACCGATTAATCGGTAATCGGTAATCTTTCAATTTGCTTATCGGTGCATCCCTAGTTTCCACCATTTTTTGTGTTGAGATACCCTAAAACTTTTTACAGTGTAGTATTTAAAACAATACTATATGTTTAAAATGGTTTAAATATCATTACCTTTTGGACTATAGTTCCGGCATTTCAGGGTAATTGCTGTTACCGATTTAGAGCATAGAAGGAACAAACACTCCTTTGTTATATGTATTATCTATACATTTACTGTCCGTCCATGAAGACCGCGCCTAGCACTTGGAACCGTTCCACTTCAAAAAGGAGTGATGGGTTGTGAATGAGAACTTTCTGAAGCTTTCAATTAAAAACTTGCATTTGCTATCCTTTTGACACATTCAACTAAACTATGTAGTTGAAATTAGCGTCGTTCTACGTTGTTTCATACGGCTTAAAATGCTTTTTATCCTTCTTCCCCTTATTTTTATCTTACCTGTCACCCTTATTTTGGAAAGATCCGAGAAGACCTGACGCATGCGTAAATACACGGAAGATTTTACCTAAGAAAATCAGAAAGAAAATATATTTTCAATTATTTTTCCATTCTTGGTACGCAACCCAGGTAGCACAAAAAACCTTTAAACGTTTTTAAGCGGTTGTTACAACGTTAATAACCATTTTACAACCTTTAAAAAATGAAGTGTGCTACTTGGGAATTTAGTCTGCGATTAAATCACAACTGCTTCCAAAAGCATGCGATTTTAGTTCTTCCAAAGACATATAATTTTCTATTTTCGAGTGCACCAGGGTTAATTTCACTAATTTCCCAAGAAATGTTTTATACATTTAAATGATGCGCTCCCTATTGTTTCGAGAAAATGAAAAACGAAACACTCAAAACTCTTAACTTTCTAAAATTTCTTTTTCAAACAAATCATAACGACTGGAATGCCTGCTGATGTCAAGCGTGAACCGTGAACAAATAAAATACATTTCTGTTTAGTTTTTTTCCACACGCGCATCGAATACTGTTTACGAGGGAAAATATCATTTGCTGTCTTCCCCAACCTCATATCAATCCTGTTTCTGCTGAGAGAAGGAATGGAACAGTGTCCAAAATTCCAGTCCGTGAAAAGCACATCTTGGCAACGGAAGCAAAATTAAATAAAGCCTTACGAATCACGGGAACTCTTTTACCCCGTTTTTATTTCGTGAACAGATTGCTTTGGACAAGGACATTTCAAAGAGGAAATACCATTTTAGTGGAGTGTCTTAAAAAAGACCATGAACGAAAAAAAAGTCATTTTTTTTCGGTATTGCACGTTTTTCACTGAAGCTGAGTGCATTTCTAGATGTCTGTATGAATATTCACTTTTCGATTTTGGGCTTTTGTTCATAATTCGAATGGAGTATTATGACATATACTATGACAAGTCAACTTCTAGTAATCGTTAGAGCCTTAGTAAACCTTAGTGAAGATTCATTTAGAAAAAAAAAAAAGTCAAAGCAATTTTTCCAAAAAAAAAAAAAAATGTTTCAGTTACTTTTATGAATGATTATCCTCGTTCAATAATAATGATACTGGAAAATTTTCAGTTTATTCATACTAAATGCGCTCTTTCAGTTTAGTACACACTCACAGACAAATTTCATTTATTTATTTATAAAATATTCATTTATTTGCACTTGGCTGAACGCTGAATGAATAAATTGAACAAACTAGTAGAAAAATATATTAAATATTTAAATATCTTTAGACAATCACGGAGAACATGAAAACTAGTTTGTCCACGCACATTACGCTACATTACCTACATAGTTAAGAGAGATGATTTTAGAAGAAAGACAAATATTAACAGATAAACTGCATAAGTATCCGAGCAGTTGGTCTTTATAATTGCTCTATTCGCTCCTCGATTTAAATCAAACACTACACATTTAATTAATAAAGAAAGTATCTTGTAGATTGGTGCTATTCAAAATATTTTCATTCTGGGCATGGAATTTAACTTATTTATGTTTTATTTCCTTTCCTGTAACATGTTTATCATTAAAAACCAATTGTTATACATACTAGTCATTTAGGCAAAAAATGCATCTATATGGCAAGAAAACTGAATTCTTGGGATCAAACTTTTACGGTGAAATGGCAAACCGTACCCTCAGAACCAGACTAACATAAGTCCATTTCTTTCTTACTTTCAGGAGAGCGCTCAAATGTTTGTCGGAAAGATGAAAATCATGGGACTCGCGCTCTTTTTACGCTGCTAAATACCTATGAAGGAATTGATTTTACAGAATAACGCTCTCATGGGTTGAACGCGGAATGAGAATCTGAGTACATTGCAATAATGAAGTGAAAAATCGTCATTTTTGAATTAAGCTAGTCTGGATTTGAGGTACAGAAATAAATCTTATGTTTCTAGTGCCCTCGACGGGTAGACATTTTCAAAACTAGAGAATGATGCAAGAGGTCTCGCACAAATGATGTGACGGTAGGGAGAGAGGGGCGGTTGAGCTCTTAAAAGTTATTTTATGACGAGGGGAGAGGGAGGGGTAAAAAAGGGTGCGTCATCGCATTTTTGTTTTTGTCCATAAACTTATGTAATACAGCATGACATATGAAAAGAAGAGGAGATAGAGTGACACTTTGTGACAAAAAGGAGTGACAAAAAAAGGGGGGGGGTTAAAAAAGTGGGACTTCTTTAATGGTCAGCTCTTAACGTTAAACATGAACTGAAACATATTGTAGAATCTCTAATCAACTAAAAACTATAATCGGGAGTAAGTTTTTATATAGGTATTAAGCACTGTGCTGCTTGTTTATAATGTATCACTAACTTCACTTTTCAACTTTTTTCGAACAGAACTTCTTTCAATACTTCAAAAATACTAGACAAAATACGCAAACCTTAGAAATGCACAATGTGCATGTCATTCAAGTGGTTTTGAAAAGCAATATATTTGAATATTTTCTAAGCTTTGAAAAGAGAATCATCTAGTTATTTTCCTAGGATTGCATGAGTAAGGTAAGTCGGGGGAAGATGCCAGGCGGGGGAAGACGCAAGTTTGATCATAACTCGTTTATGCATCGTTAGATTGCAATACTGAGCCACTTGTATCCAGTGTCAGGTCCCACATAGGATGTGGCTTGGCCATTTGTTTCAATTCATCGACTTTAATTGACGTTGTTTTTTTTATCTCGTGAGAATTAACGTGGTGAGTACAACTTTTGTAATATTCTGTTCCTCATACTTAGAGCTCATAAACGTATTTGCTATTTTGAATAAGATCTTAGCAATATAAGTGAGTTTTGTATGACGTTACACACATCATCTATGTAGAAAAGCTCCACAACACCGTAGCAATAAGGAAATAAGCGTGTGTGGCATCTTCCCCACATACTTGGGGGAAGACGCTACATGGTTCAGAAATAGGTGAAATAAACTAAATTTTATTTATTTTTTGTTTTATAGTACTAAATAGTATCGTGTAAAATAGAAAATAAATCACTTGCATATTTTCTTATGCTTTCGTTTTACGCATTATGACTTTTAAAAAATAGAACTCTCGTAAAAACAAAATAATAAAAAACCCGAAGTAAGAGTGACTATGCGGGGAAAGGTCAAGGAAAGCTAGAAAAGGCGAGTTAGCGCAAAACATTCCAAGAAACCTTCGAAAATACAGAAGAAAACGAGGCAACATGTCAACTAGTCATCCTGACGTGAAAAAATTCCTCTACAGTCGAGTGATGATGGGTGGATGATGATAATAGGGGACTTTTATGCTAATAAAGGTCCCATGTGTGACTTTATTCAGTGCATCGAATGCAACAAATGGTTGCATGAAGATTGCAATGGTGATCATTTGCATTGAGTGAAATTTTGTGTAGGCTGTCATTCAAATTTGTGCTGCTATTATTTTTTTCAAATCAAATATGACTAAATTTCAATTTGTTTCCTGTTGTTATTATGTTCACACTTAAGTTTTTAATGTTGGTTATTTTTTTTTATTTATTGGGGTGTTATGGCATCTTCCCCCATAACAGGTGGCATCTTCCCCGTATATATGGGGAGAGATGCCACAAATAAATGACTTTCTGCAACATTAAATTCTGACTTAATTTTATACTTTGAAAAGTATTCACTGGTATTTATGATTAACTAAATTGTTGAAAAATAAAGTGTATTTGTTTGCATGGACTTGTTATTGCAATTTAAACTGTAATCATCGAAAATTCCTTAACTGTGGCATCTTCCCCCGATTTACCTTATACCTCATTCAGTCGAAACAAGAAATTAATAAATTGAGTTTATTTTGCTTATTATGTGCATATTAGCATTTTTTGTTTAATTAAAAAACTCTATTGTTCAGCACAAACAATATTTTTCTCCTAATTTTTAAGCTAAAGAAAGTTTAAATTACATTTTTTTCTTCGTGATCTTTCAAAATTGACCGCAAGCTAAAGCTTGGCGATTACGTCTTCTTTTCCTCTAAATTAAACATTAACAGCACGCTTTCTAGTAATTACGGACGGTAAACCTTTTTAATTAACATAAACTAGAAAACTTTTCGCATTAATGAATTAAAGCACATTATGTTAGAGTTTCAAAGTTTCTGTATTTGATGAACAATTCAGTGTGACACTAAACATATTTTTACCAAAATGTTGAGATAGCAAGTGTACCATTTTCATCACGTACTAGTATGATTTCTAGACCTTATTTTCCAAAATCTTTGAAATTAATGGAACATTGTGGCGAAGGGGGATGTACGGCTTTTTTAAATGCCTTTTGAATTGTAATGAATTATCTGCCTACAGCAATATACCTCCACATTTTAATTGTCATGAAAACCTGAAAATACATCTAGCATGGCCTTGGTTCACTCCGAACTTTCAAATTATAGCTCATTGAGAAATGAATTAATATTGTAAAACATTTGCTTCTGTAATAAAATAGCCCCAGAGAGAATTGTATGTGACTGTATTTTGGTGAAAGCTTTTATAACATTTTTTTCCTGATATACATATAGAAGACATGGAGAAGTATCTTACTTTATCTTATGTAAAACAATATGTATCAAAGAGAACTTACGATTATGCTGTTAGCTTTTACTATGCCCTAACTCTGTATTTACAAACTCAACACACACACAGTTTGACCTGTCGGCTAAAAATACATTAGCAACAAGTTCAGGACAAGAACCTTTCAGAAGCCATGCTACACAAGATTTTCCTAAATAATTTGTTTCGCGCCTAAAATTTTTGGTTCCAACGATTTTGCAATTTTTGTCTTTCTCTGGATGTATGTATAAACAGTGAACTCTCACTCATGCGCCGGCCCAAGGGACCAATAGAAAAAGGCGCATAAGTGAGAGAGACGTATAAGTAGAGATGTAAAATTTCTAGAAATTTTGAAGTGATGGAAAAAAACCGGTTTTTTCCTGTTTTTTCCGGAAAAATTGGAAAAGAATGAAAAATTGACTTTTTTACAATTAAAAAGAACGTTTTTTAATAGTTTTGTTTTTCTTGGACCATTTAAAAGGTTAATCATTGAAAATATATGCAATCAACACATATTATTTTTCCTGATGGCAGAAATACGCATAATTAGGTAGGTTTTAATAGGAAAAAATAGCCTTTCTGTTTTATGACTCAAAGCTTTCTTGGTCATCCCCACAAATGAATCATATGGTCATTTCACTGTTAATATTGGATAAAGTGTGTCTAACCTTTACAATTAAATTTTCTATTTTAGACTGCCTTTAAAACTTAAAATAATAAGTAGATACTTTCAAACATCAATAATAGTGTTTGAAAGAAAAATCAGAATGATTTTTCTCCAGTTGCAATATAACCTCACTATATAAAAATGAAAACTTTTTTAAAAATCTTTCTAATAGAAAACTATAAACTACCGAATGGTTTCTAAACCTGAACAAAATTTAAACTGGAGTTTCAACTTACTGCACTGCCTTGCTAAGCACAATAGTCGTACCCCAACTTTTCAATAAAACCAGAGTTATTAACCAGAGGTTGCTCTCTGTTTCGTATGTGTTATTAATAAAATGTCATTTGTGATTGGAAACTTTTTTTTTTAATCTGCTGAATAAAAAGTCATCACAACAAAATATATGGAGGCGCAGCTCTTTATCTCAGTTTGAGCTCAATTGCAGATTCTACTATGTGCTTAGCAAGCACGGCAATATACATTTAGTTCGCATAGTCAGCGGAAACCTCGTTCTGTGGCTGAAGTTATGCTTATTCATTTCATGAAGAAGTAAAATTAGTTCTTCACTAAAAGGACGTTGGTTTTGTTAAAGAAGTTTCTGTGTAGAGTTGTTGTGTTGAGAGAGTTTTAATAGTTGATAGCGTTGAATTCTGCTTGGAATTTGCAATAAAGGTAAGTGTACTTACTTTAATATAGTTTTTTTTTTATTATTTAGTTATTTATTTTATATTTTGTGCTACTTTAAATACACAGAACGTTAATAATTATTATCTTATTACGATTTGAACTCTGAATTGTTAGACATATAAAAATATTTGAAAGATATGTAAACTATTTAAATTAAGTAATAAGATTTTTTGTAAATATGCTGTCATAATGTTAGTAATATTGCATATTAATATAACATTTTGGAAAATATCTAAATACCAAAAGGAAATTAACAATTTTTAACAGAAAATTGATAAATCTATGATATAAAATTAAATATGTATGTGACAGTTTATTTTATACATACACAAAGTAGAGGAAGTACATAAAGAAAATCAGTTAAAAAGTGAGGTAATGCATTTTGTATGAAAGAATTCATATTAATAAATGAAAATTTTTGTGCATAAGCACTTATCAATAATGAAATAATTTTACCTTTCAGTGGCGATATGTAATTTTTCATAAGAAATAATTTATGTACTTTTAATATCAAAAATACACTAATAGTAGGCCAATTATAAAATCTGTTGTGTTTACAAAAGTTGGAATTTAATCAGAATTATTTTTTTACCTAATTGAGCAGTGGTTCACTTATTACAAAATATTAAAATGTGTTTTTAACATAAATTTCTGTACTTATTTACTATTGCTTTAACATTTTCAATTAAAAATTGTGCTGTCCTAGAGTAGAGAACGTAATGTTTATAAAATGGCCAATATTCAAGTATTTCCTTAAAAACTGGATAAATTTTATTTATCTTTTTTTCTGCTTTCCAAGCTGAAAATTATCGGGGAGTATGACCAGAAATTGAACATTTTAGCACAATTTCAGTATCCAAATTTCATAATTATCCTAAAAAACTAGTATTTTGTACACGATTTAAAAAAAAAATGCTCTTTGATACCTGCAATGTAATTAAATAAGGAAAAAAAAACGAAAATAATGGCTATATGCTTTTGCATCAAGATGTTTAGGGGATTTAAATGAAAAACAAAAATGCAGGATTCAATAAATTAACGCTTCTAACAATTATACAAACAAAAGATTTTCTAGTCATTTCTTTCTTAAAAATTAAATGGAAAAATTCAATTTTTCCGGAATGAAAATAAACCTCCTCGAAAAAAACGGAAAAAAAACGTTTTTTTTTCCGAAAGTTTCCGGTTTTTTTCCGACCATTTTCATCTCTACGTATAAGCGAACAAGGCTATTTACTGGACTAAAACGCAACATAGGTTCTAATGAGAGAATGAATAAGAAGGTTTCTATAGAAAAAGGACATATTACTTGGGTTTGGCAATTACTGTAACGTAACTACAATGATAAAGAGAAAACAAAAATTGTAGCATACCTAATTACAAACTGTTCCCTTTAAAACGATGCATAATGGATAATTGTCCCTCTCCAAACTCTAGTTCATGCGGAAAAAATGCCTTCCGTGAGCAATAAAGGCGAAAGATTAAAGAGGAAAGTGAAGAAAAATGCTTATTTTTTAAAGAAAATAAATTAAATTTTTTACATTTTAGGGAAAATTCGGCGCATAAGTGAAATATTTATCTTTAGAGCGACGCATAAACGAATGATACTATCATTATTTTGCTATGGAATGTGCTGGGACCATTTAAAATCGTCGTATAAGTGAAAAAGGCGCATAAATGAGGCGGCGTATAAGTGAGAGTTCACTGTATATATTTATGTTATTTTTTTTATACCACTTGCTGTATTTGATAAAGCGGAAGCGAACGTGGGGTAACGCCATCCCGGAGTAATTTGATGTTTTTTTGTAAATATGATGCAAATATAATGCAAATTGGTTTCAAATCATCGTTTCTTTTAGTGATTTAGATCTATATCATAAAAACAAAGTATGTGTTGCTTAGCTTGTTTTAAAACGTTTGAGATATTTTTTATCCACATTCAAAAAAAAAAAAAAAGAAACTCTCCGCTGGAAACTAACAATGGCACATAGTCTAAAAAGCGTGCGCAAAACTGCGGGATGTAAACCTACTAAAACAACTCAGTAATGTCAGCAGTATTAAACTTTTAAGTTATAGCAGTGGGGTGAAACAAGTCTCCTGAGAGATCAAGTATCCCTACTCTCCGCTTTTCAAAATTTGAAATATTTTTACTTTGATGTATCTTATGCGGCCACATTTTGTCACATTTTTATCGCTTAATTTAACTCCACATAAGAGTTCTCAATTTTAACAAACATATGTTGTTTCAAGCAGTTACAGGAAATGGACTGGGACATATTTGGTAATATAAATTTCGAGTGTTGCAACTAAATAAATACCCTTTTCTTTTTTGAAGGAAAAATGTGTTGCTTCAATCTGCAGTATAGGATGGATAGATTTTTTTATCACGTCAAGGAGACGTGGAACCATATGCAGATACGTACTTAATAGTGTGTTGAAATGTATTGTGTTAAGTATTAAAGTCAACTGGAAGGGATAATTGATTGATTAGTTTTGCAATATTTTATGTAGAAAATTGGTGAAGCATAACAAGCGTCAAAAAACAAATTCAAATACTGATATTATTTCCATTTTTTCATTATCATTTTCTGGTGTTTAAATCTTTTCAAGGAAATTTTTCCTTGTAAAAGGTCTCATATTTCTAAACCAGTATAGGTGCTAAATCAAAGAGAAAATGAATTATGTTATTTTTGCTCCGAAATTCTTCCGAAGCAATTTTGGGTTTACGTGTGAAGTTAAGCTCAAGATAACTAGACACATTTATACCGCTCATCAATTTTGGCTTTATAAAGAAGTATAAATAAGAAGGACTGACAGCTAAATGGTTTCCTACGTCAAGAAAAGGTGTTCGAACATAAATTATAGAAGTTGAACACAATTATATTTTCGAAGTTTTATGATATAAGGAAAGCAAAGAGAAGAGACATTTATTAATTCTCAAAATTGTTTTTTGCGAGAACGCCACAATTTCCTCATACCTTATGCAATTTCATAAGTAGGGCATAATTTTAAGGATGTTTTTCATCACTTTCGGCAAAAAATAAAGAGACAATGATTATTTAATCGAAAAAAAAAAAAAACGGTTTTATTCTGCTTTTTATTTTATTTTTATAATGACGCATTTCCTCATTGTATAGTATCTCGAAACGGAGATCGCGGTGGGTCAGTTGGTTAGAGCGCAGTGCTGGTAGAGCGAAAGTCTTGAGGTTGAAAGCGTATGAACAGAATAATATGTCAATGATTTAAAACCTTCAGGAGAATTCAAAAACAAATTTCCATAAATATATAATCTAAATTTATTGCAAGATTCTGAGCTACAGGACT
>JAXGGA010016894.1:0-25621 GCA_038373865.1 Uloborus plumipes | reverse complement strand
CCCGCCATGCTCAATCATTTTGGAGCCACCAGTGAGGATTTGATGTTATATTTGTGAATCATCGAATCTTATTCTAAAGGTACGATATTTTGAAATCTCTTGCTTTGAAAAATGAAAACGTAGAACTTTGTATAATTTATTTACCGAACACTTGATTCTTATTATTATGCATATCATTCATGACTGTTATTATTCGAATTCATTTGAGCTATAAATAACAAACTGAGACTTTTATTCCATTGAAATAATTCATATTCATTTTCCTGGTTTACAAATATTAGATTATATATTCTATACGCAAGATTATATTCTACAACAGAACAAGTATTCAAATTATTCTATTCTTCATTTATTGCATAATATACAGAGACATTCTATTCTATAATATTTTTGTGCACTTTGTGTAAAACCATGACTTCTAAAGTTGCATCTACGTACGAAAAGGCTAAAAAGAAAAGATCGACTATTCGTGCAGTCACAACTAAACTATTGAGTAAAATTACTGAGAATTTAAAAGATGAAAATATTACACATTCAGATTTAAATACATTCAAACTACAACTGAGCAATAAACTTAACCAAATTCAAGCTGCTGATATAGAAATTGAAAATTTAATTGAAGATATAGACGAATTCGGAATTGAAATTGAAACTAGTCAGGATTATTCAGATAAAATTCACAATCTTTTATTCGAAATTGAAAACAGAATTCACAAATTTAAATATGACGTTGAGAAAGATAATAGATTAACAGCACCAACTCAATATGGACATTCTCAAACAAACACAACAATAAATTTGCCTAAATTTGACCTTCCAACATTTAACGGAAATATTAGCAATTGGATCAGCTTTAAACAAATTTTCATTTCGACTATTCATGACAATTCTAATTTAACTGATCTACAAAAACTACAATATTTGAATGCATCAGTCACAGAAGAAGCTGCTCGACTCATAAAGGGATTCCCAATCACAGATTCTAATTATTCTCAAGCGTGGGAAACGCTTATCAGTCGTTACGACAATAAAAGAGAATTATCTTATGCATTATGTGCAAAAATATTCAACATCAAGCCTGTTAAATCAATGTCATCTAAGGCTCTTCGTGACATTTTAGACAGTTGCAATGAAGCCATTCGAAATTTAAACACGTTAGGATTCGAGTTGGATAAACTGTCTGAATTAATCATCATTCAGTTTCTTGAAAAACGACTAGATGATAATATTCGCAAACAGTGGGAACTGACCTTAGAAGATGAAGAAATACCATCTTATAAGAAGTTTATTGAATTTTTAGAAAAACATGCAAGAAGCATGAAAGCCTGCAAGGAGAGCTACCCTAAAGAGGAACTCGTGAAACCTAAAAAGTCAGTAAGCTACAATTCCGTAGCAAATGAAAATAATCGAAATTGCTCACTGTGTAATTTTGATCATGCATTATTCAAATGTTCAGAATTCAAAAATTTGAGCATTCAAGAACGTTGGAATCTTGTGAAAAAGAACAAACTTTGCTTTAACTGTTTGAGAGCAAATCATGATACATCGAAGTGTAAAGTTACTTTTCACTGTAAAGAATGTTCCAAAAAACACCATACACTCTTACACGATTCTTCTTACAAATCGAACCGTTCAGTAGATAATTCTGCAAGAAAGTCAAGTGATTCGATTAAGGTTAATGATTCTCAGTCCAGTAGTCTAACTTTAACTGGTCTGAATAATTCTAGCAATATTCTGCTATCTACAGCAGTAGTCAAAATCAAGGATTCTCAAGGACATTGGCAGTTGTGTAGAGCTTTACTCGATTGTGGATCACAAATCTCATTGATGACTGAAGAGTGCTGTAACAGACTTAATCTGGAAACATTTGCAACTGATCACTTAATTATAGGAACTGGTAATCAAGTTGCTGGCAAGTCTAATTACTTGGTAAATATAAACTTTACTCCACACTTCAATTCAGAAAACTTTTCCACTAAAGCTCTAGTGGTTAAAGAACTTACTACTAAATTACCAAATTTCCGTATTTCTAATCATAAATGGTCACACATTGGAAGTTTGCAGTTAGCAGATCCCGATTTCTACATCTCCAGAAACGTAGACATAATATTAGGTGCAGATATATTCTTTGACGTAATTCAAGGTAAAAAGAAAAATGGAGGAAAAGACGCACCTATTGCCATTCAGTCAAAACTAGGTTGGATTCTCTCAGGAAGGGTAACGTCCAAATCAAATGAGAGTAAAGAAAATACTAAATTGTGTCACCATGCTAGCGTAGAAGCCGATGAAATTCTTCGAAAATTCTGGGAATTGGAATCTATCCCTCATAAAGAAAAGTTAAGTATTCAAGACGCAAATTGTGAAGCGTTCTACACAGAAACTACAAGTAGAGATGGCACTGGAAGATATGAAGTCAAACTTCCATTTAAAGAAGAACCAAATCTTGGAAATTCGAGGGATCAAGCGGTTGGACGATTTCTGTCGTTAGAAAGGAAACTGATCCAGAATCCTAGCATGTATAATCAGTACAAGAATTTCATGAGGGAATATATATCCTTAAACCATACGGAGTTAGTGCCAAAAGAAGAAATCAAAATAGAAGATAGCAAGTGTTTTTACATGCCACACCACGGAGTAATTAGAGAACAAAGCAGCACCACTAAATTAAGAGTTGTGTTCGACGCATCGGCAAAATCATCAACAAATATCTCGCTGAACGATGTTTTGCATGCAGGACCTAAACTCCAAACTGATCTATTTTATATTCTATTAAATTTCAGAACACACTCCATAGCTCTTACGGCTGACATCGAAAAAATGTTCCGGCAAATTCTAGTCTCACATTCAGATTCTGATTTTCAGAGAATCATATGGCGAGAAAATCCAGATCAAAAGATCGAAGATTATAGATTGATGACAGTGACTTATGGAACTGCTTGCGCACCGTATTTAGCCATAAGAACTATTAAAAAGCTTGCTGAAGATGAAAAGAAGAATTTTCCCAGAGCTTCAAAGGTTGTCGACAAGGACTTTTATGTAGATGACCTATTAACAGGAACCAATTCATTTCAAGAAGCAGAAAATCTCGTGAATGATTTAATTAATATCATGAAGAAGGGCGGATTCACTCTTCGAAAATGGATATCTAATGACCCTAGTGTTCTTTCAAAATTACCTCCTGAACTAAAAGGAACAGATCAGTCTGTAAACATCACTGAAGATCAGTCAGTGAAGCTCCTAGGCATTCAGTGGAATCCAACTCAGGACACTTTTGCAATTCATTTAAATCCAGCTCAAGAAGTCACCACAAAGCGACAATTACTATCTAACATTGCTAGAATTTACGATCCGATTGGCTTGATTTCACCCTCTACAATTTTGGCTAAAATTATGATGCAAAAATTATGGCTATGCAAGTCAAAATGGGATGAGCCACTTCCAAATGCTATACTAAAGGAATGGACAAGTTTCGCCTCACAGCTTCCAATTCTTGAAAAGGTTCAAATTCCACGCCATTTCTTCCTCCAAAATTCTGATGTAAAATGCATCCAAATTCACGGTTTTTGCGATGCTTCTCAAAAAGCTTTTGCTGCCGTCCTTTACATGAGATCAGAATTTGAAGATCAGAAAGTCAAGGTTAGTCTAATCGCTGCAAAAACTAGAGTTGCACCTCTGAAAACCATAACGCTTCCACGTTTAGAGCTGTGTGCAGCTGTAATGTTAAGCCAACTCTACAAGAATGTAGTTGAAAATCTCGCTATTCAAGTAGATGAGCCATTCTTTTGGACGGATTCTCAAATTGTGCTCGACTGGATAAATTCAGAACCTCATAAATGGAAATCATTTATTTCTAATAGAATTTCACAAATTCATAGTAATACTAGAGCAGATGCTTGGCATCACGTCGCAAGCAAGGAAAATCCTGCTGATTGTGCCTCGAGAGGACTCATGCCTTCAAAACTTCTCAATCATTCACTGTGGTGGGAAGGTCCTTCCTGGCTGTTAGATTCACCAATAATTATCCCTCCTTCACGAGAACATTCAGCTTCGGAAAACGAAAATCTCTCTGAAGTTTCTGAGAAAACAGCAAGTTATTCCAATCAAGTAGAGGTCGAGTCGAACTTCATTAACAAGTACTCTTCGTTGACTAAACTTACTAGAGTAGTTGCGTATTGCATTCGATTTATTCATAATGCAAAATGTGACAAAGACAATAGGAAAATTGGATCACTTAAAACATCAGAATTGCATGATGCTACTGCACGCATTGTGAAGCTGGTCCAAGATTTAGAATTCAAACCCGAAATTCATAGTATTCAAACGAAGGGTAGTTTGCCAGCTAAAAGTTCTTTAACATCATTGAATCCTTTTCTTGACGAAAACGGTATTTTACGAGTTGGCGGCAGACTTAAGCATTCTAATCTAACAAATGATCAAAAACATCCAATGCTAATTCCTAAAAATCATCATCTTTCGGATTTAATTATCGATTACTACCACAAACTCTCTCTTCACGGAGGAACCCAAATTGTTCTCTCACTCATCAGACAGCGGTTTTGGGTGATATCAGGGAGAGATAAAGTACGAAGAAATCTTCAGCGTTGCCTAATATGCTTTAAAATGAAAAAGAAATTCATGAGTCAAATAATGGGAGATTTGCCTAAAGATCGCGTGCTTCCATCCAGACCGTTCCTCAAAACGGGTATAGATTTCGCAGGACCGATAATAACGAAGCCAAATCTGAAACGAACCAGGGTTACTACAAAGTCATACATTGCTATGTTTATTTGCTTCACAACAAGAGCAGTTCATCTTGAAATAGTTTCCGAATTAAGTACAGAATCATTTCTAGCATGCCTAAGAAGATTCATATCAAGAAGAGGGAAACCTGCTGACATATTTAGTGACAATGGCACTAATTTTAAAGGTGCGAGAAATTATTTATACAATCAAGTGGAAATTCTCAAATCAGATTCCATTCAAAACTTCGCTTCAGAAATGCTTATTAACTGGCATTTCATTCCACCCAGTGCACCTCATTTTGGAGGCATATGGGAGTCCAACATCAAATCAATGAAGCAACATCTTTTCAAAACATGTAAATCAGCAGTGCTTAATTATGAAGAATTATCAACTTTAATTACTCAGATTGAAGCCTGTATGAATTCAAGACCAATAACTCCTCTTACTAGTGATCCAAACGACCTTAATCCCTTAACACCAGGTCACTTTCTAATTGGGACATCACTTCTATCAATACCAGAGTCAAGTCTCACTGAAAATTCTTTATCATACACTTCGAGATTTAAATTGATTTAAGCTCTTCGTGAAGTATTCTGGAGGCGATGGAGTGCCGAGTATCTCACACAGTTGCAGCAGAGAGGTAAATGGAAGTCATCTAAACCAAATATAGAGACTGGACAACTAGTATTGTTGAAAGACGAACTCAAAAATCCAATGAAGTGGAGTTTAGGCAGAATTGTAGAAACTTTTCCTGCTGATGATGGAACTGTGAGGGTTGTGGAGGTAAAAACTACCTCAGGAACGTTTAAAAGACCAATCATTAAGATTGCTCCCCTACCTATTTGAAGTACTTTTGGACATTCGTCCAATGGGGGGGAGTATGGTAGTTCTTGTCGAACGCGCCGCAGCTAAGCCTTTAATTTAATTATTATTGCGCTTTGCTTGCACGCGTTTGGCAACGATTAAAAAAAAAAAGGTTTTTGTTTTTTTTAGAATTCCATTTTCTGAGTTTTAAGTTGTTCGTTTGCATCGTATCTCTTCATATTCTTTAATTCATATTCGTATTCATTCGTATTCTAATATTCTTTAATTCATATCTCTTTAATATTCATCTTGTGTACATAGTTTTTAGTGTTGTGTTAAAATAAATATTTATCGCATTTAATAAAGAAAATTCATCAATCATCGAACTCACATTATACAGAGTAAGCGGATTTACGAGTTTTCAAAAGAAATACAAGGTAACCCGCCATGCTCAATCAGTCACAGAGTGTCAAATCGGAAGAGCGGGCCGTCCACGGTACGTCACCTTTCAAGGAGACGTTATCATCACTCAACTGGTGAACTACAGCAAGTTTGTAGGGATGAAACTGGAGTTCGTTGTGAAGAATTCGTCTCATTGTCCAATCAAAAACCCCCAAAGCAGCAGCGTGTTTACGCGCCGAACGCCTGAGAGAGCGCAAAAACGATTCCCTCACTTTTTCGACGTTTTCTAGGGTTCTGGAAATCCGTTGACCTCCTGGGCCTCTTTTTGCCACCCTCTCACTTTCCCTGAATGTTTTCACCCACGAAACAGTCGATTCCGAGCCTGGAATGGGAACAACGGGCTGAATTTCGAACCGAGTTCGGAAGGCACGTTGAGTGGCGACCACCGAAAGATTATTTGAAAAGTAAGATTCGGCGGCGAACGTTCGTTGCTCCTTTGTCCAACGCATGGCGACAACTAAACTATGAGATAACAAAACTTCAGGACCCTCTCTTTAAAATGAGACTCTTCCCACTCCTTTCTGACCACTCCTTGCTAATTAGCATCCAATTAAAATCAGCAAGTTTGTGTCGCAATCAATGTCGCATCCTGTAAAATCAATCGCACTGGAGTCAAGTATTTCCAAACATTACACGTAAAATAAGTCCCATCATTAGTTTATATCCTTGCGACTACATTGGTGAAAACATCTTATGTACCTATAACTTAGAAATTTTTTGACTATAAACATTTTCTGTTCTATAATTGTTGCCAAAATCAATTATCTTTTTATTTAGTCTCGTTAGCGATTATTGGCACAGATGAATCTAAAAATCCTAACAAAGCAATAAATTTCATACTTACTCCAGCGAAGCCTAGGTTCAAAATTTTCACCATGATTACTATTAATATTGTTGTTGCATGGCAACCAAATTTTTGCAACAATGCACTGAAAATTTAATTATTTAATGGGGAAATTAAATGAAATTTACTATTTTCCATAATAACTTTTTTAAACTAAGCTTTTTAGAAATAAATTATAGCTTATCCTGCTCTCTGTTACTGTAGCTATCTAACTGTGCAAAAATGGTTAAAATCGGTCCAGTAGTTTGGAAGATTACCCCGGACATACGGTTTCAGAAGTAGTCTTTTATGTATATAGATTAATTGACATTAATAAAATCACTTCCCAGAGGACTGTTTTCGCAACGACCCTGATGCATACTTTTACCACAAATGTGGTTCTCAAACTAACCAAAGTAGCGTTTCAACACCGTTCTCGGCGATTTCGGCAAATTCACACTGATTACTTTAAACTTCATGCCAAAAAGAATTTGCAAAAGTTATAGATTTTTCGTACTACAGCTTTGAATTTGTTGCAGGGGACTGTTTGAAAAATCTCCGGACAGAATTTACATGACAATTTTAGGTTTTAGAAATACGTAATTATACCTTATTTCATAAGAAAAATATAGCTTCATTATTCAATTTTTAAATATTAATTGCCAAATTTATGTAGTGTTAAGGTTTTTTGAAATACTATCTTTAACAGTTAGACGATGGGATTGGGACAGCCAGGGGACTGTGTTTTTGGCGCTTTATATAATTTCTAGAAAAAAAAATTAAAGTGTTATCACTCCAAATACAATTGGGCCACAAAGTATTAATGCTTTACTTGTATTAAGAGCGATAATTACTTTATTACTATTTATTAGTTTTAAAATACTCAGTCCGGACAGCCAATTATCAGTTTACAGAGAATCGCCCCTATATATATAAAGATGACGGGCTCTGTTTGTTTGTATGTATGTATGTATGTTTGTAACCGCTGGCTAGGAGCCCCCACAGCACCTACAGACCTGAAACTTGGCACACAAATTCGAACATATCCCCGTGATTTGCACCTCGAAGGCCAAATTCTAAATTTCGAATTAATTATTTTTTAATTAATTAATTAGTCTCCTTGTTTGTGTACTTTGTCTAATTGAGGGGGAGGGGGGTCTTTCCTTCACCCCCTAACAGCTAAAGTTTTAGCACGTTTCTCTCCGTTAATTAGAACAGGATATATTAATTGCTCAAATTTATTCGATTTTCCAGGCTTACATCTATACGCAAAACTGAAACACTCGATCTATTTTCCAGACAAACTGCTCTTTCGTCCCTGAAGTTTTATAGTGGTTTAAATTTGCGTACAGAGTTCAGCCTTGAATATTGACTATATTTGAGTAAATAAAATATCTCCTGTTACTTACTTTACTTCGAAACAGGACATCTCCGCCACAAAGTGCATCCCTACGATTGCTCTAGGGTCATTCTACGTCAAATCATCCAGGGGTGTGCACCATGGGTCTTCAGATTTTTACGAAACTTGATGAGACTGTTCTACCCATGGATATAAGAATATTTGGAGATTTTTAGATTAATATATCAATTACTTTCGGAATGGCAACGCCTCAAAGTTTTCTCAAAAATTTGTCGCTTAACAAAATTTGCAGATCCAGCAGACGGACATACATCTACAATTTTTACTATAAAACAGTTATTTTTTATGCTAGAGGGGTAATTTTTTTTTGCATTTTGTTCAGAAATGTACTGTTAATTGGATTATGCAGTTAGATTTAAGATTTAAAGTAATTAAATTACCTCTAAAAATCAGTAATCAGCAAAATTGAAGATAATTTTAAGCACTGACATGGGTTCAGAAACCACCCAATAACATTTTTAGCGTTCTAAAACCACCAAAACCCGTTATATTACCGAAAACTAGCTTAAAAATGAAAGAAAGTGATGCAATAAAATTGGTGGGGTTTTGAGTTTTACTTAGGTTAAGAGATGATTAAAATTACGTATTTAAAAAGTAACGAAATCAGTAAGAAGTTGTCTTCCACTGCCCCAAAATAATACAGTAACACATAGAAGCTGTTTTATAGCACTTTAAGAGCATGAATAATGAATATACTGATAAGTAAAAATATTAATTTTAACATAAATATTATTCAACTACTATTTACAATGACTTCTAAAAATGGGAACTTACAACTTTGATGGGTGTTTTGCAGCTCCAGTTCAAATCCAAAGGAAAACTTCTGACGTCTAGGTGGAAGTGTACATTAGTATAATTATGGGCAGAAAGCTTCCCCTTACAAATTTTAATAAGCTATAAATAGTTATATATTTTAAAATTACGTTTGATAGTTTTAACCAATAATTGGTTTTTTATAAGTAACTATACGTTCATAAAACAGCTCCACAAATTTCAAAATGATGTTTGATGGCCAATTGCACTTAGAAGAACATCATTTGTCCCTGTTGGAATTATTTATTTGTTTTTGCCTTGACAGTCAGTCCTTTTACCATCTTTGTTACTAATTTGAGAGAAACGGGGTTCCGAGGAAGACTGAAAAACTATAATTCAAATCAATGATATTAACTAAATGTCCAAACATCTTATTTGCAGATGGAAATAACATTGCTTTGCTGACTTCTAGAATTTTAACAACTCTTTTTAAAAGTATTCCACCTTGCATTAATATTTTCCATTAATTCTGATCCAATTTTATAAAAATTACTCATATGTGATGTTTCTTCTGGAACTTCAATCAGACACAAAATATGCTGAAGGGTAATAAGACGTTTATCTTGTCGTTCAGGCCAATAGAAAGTTTCAGAAGGTCCATGTGGGCAGAGGCGGATCAAGTGAAGCCGGGGCCCCAAGCGGTAAAAGTTTTTGGGGCCCCCCTCCACCCCACTCTAAAAAAGCGGGGAGAAAACCCCCCCCCCCCCAAGAAAAAAACCGATACAGTTTACCAATACTTTTTATTTACATACCTCATATAAATTTTCGTCTAGATTTAATTGCAGCAAAATCATTAATTATGTTTTCCGTGTCGACGCGGTTCAACAGTTCGTGTTCAATGTACAGTATGGCTAAGTTGTTAAGCCTCTCTTCTCGCATTTTACTACGTAAATAATTTTTTACTCTTTTAAAAACAGAAAACGATCTTTCACCTGATGCATTTGACAAAGGTATTGTCAAAAATATTTTCAAAAGTGCCTCCATGTTCGGAAATGTGCAAGACATCCCTTCCTCTAGCCTAGCAGCTTTAGAATCCTGTCGAACTTTGGAGCCCTACAGCATAATATCGTAATTTAAAACAACGGTGAACGAAATTGGGGGGCCCCTAAGCCGGTTCACATAGGCTTGTTGATATAAATTCCAGTCGATCGTAGGTCATCGTCTTTTAAAATATTTATGAAACAAATTTGGGGCCCCCAGAGCGGGGCCCCTACGTTGGACCTTATTAGCCTATTGGTATTAGTTTCTGGCTGCAAAAAAGCTCGTTCGTTTAGCTACAGGTTGCAGTTATATCTAAAACCAGTGCATTCGAATTTTAGATTCTAGGAGAATTTCGGGGCCCCACGCGGCCGCTTAGTCCGCGTACCGTTAGACCCGCCTCTGCATGTGGGTGCATACAAATAACTGTGACGTCGTTTTTTCCTTCAATAATTTTGTTCACAAACCCAATCCACCAGTTCTCCTCATAAACGCAATCGACATAATTATTTAGGTCTGGTTTTAAGATCTCCAACATACACTGTTAAAAAAATTTCCTGAAAATAACGAAAAAATATACGGCAGCTGAGTTGCAGGAGTGTTTCCGTTTCGTTAATTATATTTCCGTGATTTTACGGAAAAATGACGAACGGAGCGTTCGTCATTTTTCCGTTAGGCATTTTTTCGTTTCGTAATTCTCCGTTCTTCATTTTTTCGGTTCTTATTATCCCCGCTTATACGTTATAGGCTTATACCTATACGCTTTGACTTATATGTATACATGCAAGATGGAAAGTTATTTAAATTTTGCAAATTAACAAGCGCTTTTATAGCAGCTTAAAATCAATAGCAAATTATCTATGGAAGTTCAATAAATTAGTCCTTTAAGTGTCGCAAAATGCGTAGATTGTGTAGAACAACAAATGCACAAATTGAAATTTTAAGAAACATTTGAAAATTTGCGAAACAATATAAACATATAAAAAGAACAAACATGGGTAATGTGCTGCCTTATCTTTTTCGTTTGTTCTTTTTATATGTTTATATTGTTTCGTAAATTTTCAAATGTTTCTCTAAAGTTTTCTTAAAATTTCAATTTGTTCATTTGTTGTTTTTTCCAATCTACACATTTTGCGCCACTTAAAGGAAAAAATTTATTAAACTTTCATATATAATTTGCTATTAATATTAAGCTGCTATAAAAGCGCTTGTTTATTTTGCAAAATTTCAATAATTTTCCATCTTGCATATATAAGTATAAGCGTATAGGTATAAGCCTATAACGTAAAAATGTGGCTGATTAAAATATGGGAAAATGAGAAACAGAAAAATAGAGCAATTAAAAAAGGAGCGTAAACTAGCTCACCAGAAAATTATATATATATGACAAAATGATGAGCAAAAATGTAAACTTAAAACTGTTACGAATTTTGTTTTTTAGAAAAAGTTTGAAAATATCCGCTCATATACTTCAAACTTTTAAACATCTTGCCTTTAAAAAAAATACTAAAGCAATACAAGAATTGGCTTTTTTTTTTTTTTTTTTCATTAAAAATTTTAGTTCATTAAAATAACATGATTTTTTTGAAAAGATTACATCAATCTCGCATAAAATACTCAAATATTTTTAAGATGGAATGATCAATGCATAGTATTTCTGAGCGCATAACTTCAAAAAATTAAAAAGTATTAACAAGGTGCACTCTTTTAAAAATATTTTCTCTTATGTTTGAATAAAAATTAAGTTCTTCCGAAAGTTCTTTTTTTCCTTTCTGAATTTGAAACATTCGTGGTTCCTTAAAAAAAAAATCCTGTATTGTTACTGATTTCCTTTATTTTCATATGTTATTTACGTTATGGTGTTCATAGTGATCAACACTTTCAGAAATGCACTCTCAAAATTAACGAATTTTCTTTGTTTTTGATGAAATCACTTCCAAGAATATACCCCGAGCGAACATTTCGTCATTTTTTTGGGGATAATTTTCGTCAAATGTAGCGAAATATTTCTTTATAATAGTATCGTCAAATTGACAATCATTTTCGTAGTTTAGACAACATTAATTTCGTCACATTAACGAAGTAAAGTCATAAAGTAAAAAAGCTAAGTTTTGAAACTAAGCTTTTAAGTCTTGATATAAAATTACAAAAATCATTTCACTAAATTTTACTAACCCTCAGCACCAGTAAGTTTATACATGCAACTACTAAAATGCACAATAGGTTTACATCATGAAATAACTAACTGTTAAGTCTGGACTCAGATTAAAATAAAAATAGCAGTAACAAAAATAAAAATTCTTACCTCTTAAATAAAAATTTTCAATTTTTGTTGCTCAAAAAAGGCAACAATAGAGCGAGTAGATTTTAAAATATACTAACACGCCCTTTTGTTGCCCATTTTGATTCTATTCATTGCGATAAACGAAGTCTTCTTAAAAATGTTGAGCTAGAGGAAATGCTGGATACCGAATAATCACATGAAAAGATCCAAATTATTTTTCCAGTCAATTTGATTAACTACGCAGAATCCTGGAATAATTCTTCTTCGAATGCTATAACAATAGTCAACGCTCTTCGACGAAGCATTTTCAAATTGAAACAAAATGGCACACATAATAACGTCCTGAGGAACACGATAAAATAACATTCGACTGTGATGTTTTTTGTAAAGTAGCTATCCAAACGACGAGACACAGATGTCCTCTTTTCCATGCTAATGCGAATAACACAAGTCGCTTTCACAGAAGCTTAAACATGCATATTAATTTTCGATGACTTTGCGTTACTTTTGCGACAAGATAAACGTCTTGTTCCCCTTCAGCATATTTTGTGTCTGATCGAAGTTCCAGAAGAAAAATCACATATAAGTAATTTTTATAAAATCGGACCAGAATAAATGGAAAATATTAATGAAAGGGGGAATACTTTTAAAAAGAGTTGTTAAAATTCTAGAAGTCAGCAAAGCAACGTAATTTCCATCTGTAAATAAGAGATTCGGACATTTAGTTAATATCATTGATTTGAATTATAGTTCTTCAGTCTCCACTCGGAACCCCGTTTCTCTCAAATTAGTAATAAAGATGGTAAAAGGACTGACTGTCAAGGCAAAAACAAATAAATCATTCCAACAGGGACAAATGATGTTCTTCTAAGTGCAATTGCCCTTCAAACATCGTTTTGAAATTTGTGGAGCTGTTTTATGAACGTATAGTTACTTATAAAAAACCAATTACTGGTTAAAAATTTCAAACGTAATTTTAAAATATATAACTATTTATAGCTTATTAAAATTTGTAAGGGGAAGCGTTCTGCCCATAATTATACTAATGTACACTTCCACCTAGACGTCAGAAGTTTTCCTTTGGATTTGAACTGGAGCTACGAAGCACTCATCAAAGTTGCATGTTCCCATTTTCAGAAGTCATTGTAAATAGTAGTTGAATAATATTTATGTTGAAATTAATATTTTACTTATCAGTATATTCATTATTCATGTTCTTAAAGTGCTATAAAACAGCTTCTATGTGTTATTGTATTATTTTGGGTCAGTGGAAGACAACTTCTTACTGATTTCGTTACTTTTTAAATACGTAATTTTAATCATCTCTAACCTAAGTAAAACTCAAAACCCCACCAATTTTATTGCATCACTTTCTCTCATTTTTAATCTAGTTTTCGGTAATATAATGGGTTTTGGTGGTTTTGGAACGCTAAAAATGTTATTGGGTGGTTTCTGAACCCATGTCAGTGCTTAAAATTATCTTCAATTTTGCTGATTACTGATTTTTAGAGGTAATTTAATTACTTTAAATCTAAAATCTAACTACATAATCCAATTAACAGTACATTTCTGAACAAAATGCAAAAAAAATTACCCCTCTAGCATAAAAAATAACTGTTTTATAGTAAAAATTGTAGATGTATATCCGTCTGCTGGATCTGCAAATTTTGTTAAGCGACAAATTTTTGACAAAACTTTGAGGCGTTACCATTCCGAAAGTAATTGATATATTAATCTAAAAATCTCCAAATATTCTTATATCCATGAGTGGAACAGCCTCACCAAGTTTCATAAAAATCTGAAGACCCATGTTGCAAAATCTCGTTTTGGCTGGATGATTTGACTTGGAATGTCCCTCTACCTTTCCCTTTACCCTTACCTTTCTTTTGTACATCATTGCCGGGAAAATGATATCATGATGTGTTCATTTGTATTATATATGCTAAAAGCTACAAACGCGTAACTTTCCTTATTCTAAAAAAAAAAATCCAACGATGAGGTGAAAAATACAGAGCACTATGAACACGAGAAATTCTTGACTTTATCAACACGAAATTCACATTCTTCTAGAACATGAAAAAACAAAGAAATCAGGAAAACATAGGATAGAGCATTATATGATTATGCATTTAATGATCATTACCTCTAATGAGATGGTATGTGAGTACATGCATTTATTTCTTTTTAGTTAGCAAAAATATATTAATTACTATACCTTGTGTGAGGTGAGCTGGCGGCTCAAAGTAAAAAGAATTTCCCCCTCTCCGCACTTTTCCCCTTATGGTTTTCATAGGTACGGCGCTTCGGACTTTTTCCCCACTTAGCTTTTGCAACAATTTTTAAACGTAAACGGTTAAAATTGCTTTGTGCGTTTACTTTTAATCAAAGTTTACAGAGCCCAACTTTTCCTGAGAAAATTAAGCTTTCTTTTAGTATCACTAGATTGATTCGAAGAAGTTGAGAAATAACTGAGACATGAGGATACAAATAAAAGCGTGAGCCTAATTCGATAAGCATAAAATAAATGAAATGCCTCAACAGCAGTGCATAAAAAAAAGAGTAGAGCTGTTGTCTTTCGTACGGTTTCCATGGAGACGACGCAAAATTTCTAAACTTGATACGCCTATTTTAAAGTAACCGAGTATAGGTCAATAGATAAAGTGTATATGGCAGTCATGTGATGTCTACATAATGTTATTCAACTTATTTTAATTCTGTTTTTAGTTCTCTACTACACAGCGGTACACATTTTTCCGTACAAATTAAGTTATGTACTTTACAAATCAAAAGCATTATTTATCATCAACTGATAAGTATAGACTGAGACTGATGGAATTTTTCATGTATTGCATCTTTCTGAAGAAAATGAAATAATGCAGTTTCACCTTTTGGCTCATCGTCATTACGGGTATGCATATTAGGGTGAGTCGAAAAAATCGATTTTTTTATTTCGAAATCGCATTACCTCTCAAAAGTTGTGGTTTAGTATCCACAACTTGGGAAAAATAAGAAAAAAATTCTAAGTTGACGTCTTCGGTTCGCGCATGAGGCTCAAAGTTGGAAAAAATATGTTAAAAATGGAAATTTTCAAAAAGAAAAAAGAAAAAAAAAACTGTAACTTTTTATAATGCAAATACCATAAGCTGTAAGTATTTTGTGCATTTTTAATCTAAAAAAATATTTTATAGCTTTTACATACGATCTTTAGTTTGCACATCAGCCTTAAATTGGGCTAAAATCGCCTACAATGTCAAATTTCGAAAATATCGATTTTTTTTATTTCGAAATCGCATTACCTCTCAAAAGTTGTGGTTTGGTATCCAAAATTTGGGAAAAATAAATAAAAAATCTAAGTTGGCTACTTCGGTTCGCGTATGAGGATCAAAGTTGGAAAATATATGATAAAAATGGAGAAATTTTCAAAAAATAATTTGAAAAAAAAGTAACTTTTTTTTCTATCGAAACTGCTTTAAATTGTTAGTAGATAACATAAGTTGAACCCAAAAAATTATATATAACTTTTAGAAGATACATTCTGTTTGTGCATAAGGCTCAAGATATGAAAAAAAATGTCAAAAACTGAATCAGAACGCACTATGTCGGCGCTGTGCCGGTATATTTTTGTTCTACAGCCGACTTTTCTAGATATTACACATATTCTAGGAGACAGTTCAAAGTACCTGCAGTCTGCACTCCCTTTGGTTGTCACTTAGTCAGCTAGACCCGCTAAATAAACATCATCTTTAATTAGCAACTGAAAGTGAATCAAAAAGTGCAGCGTGTTTAGCTCTGGGTGAGTTTTTTTTGTAACTTTATAGCATATTTTTATGCTCAAGTTTTGTTATACTGTTCTCCGTTCTCCGAATAATAAATAATGGAACCCCGGAAAACTTCTTAACGTTTAATTATTTGTCCGTTTTTTGGTGTACCGAAAGGGTTAAGTCAAAGTGTTTTAACCACATGTGCAGATGTGTTGTTAGCTTGCTTTGAAGAAAAATCGCAATCTGTAAAAGGCGAACCTTTTTCAAGGATTTCAGATTGCATAGCTCATAGAAGAAATTTACTGCAAAGCTTCTATACCAACGGTCAGTCATGTACGTATTGTAAAATTGATAAAGGATTACCATAATACTACACTTTGAGAAAGTCATTTAGTCGTGATAAAGATAAATTGAACTTCAAGACAAAACTCAATCATTTTGTTAATTAAGCGAAGTCTAAACTTTTTGACGTTGCTTCTTTCAAGTGTGCAATGAATTTTTCGTGTTCTCTTGTGCTAAAAAGCCAATCTCTTGTAGATGTACACTATACATCTGTATATTGGTATCGAACGCACATTTGTATTACCACTGTATATTGGTATAGAAGCTTTGCAGTAAATTTCTTCTATTTAAGCAGATATGCAATCTGAAATCCTTGAAAAAGGTTTGCCTTTTACAGATTGCGATTTTTCTTCAAAACAAGTTAACAACACATCTGCACATGTGGGTAAAACACTTTGACTTAACGCTTTCGGTGCACCAAAAAACGGACAAACAATTAAACGTTTAGAAGTTTTTTGTTAGAAGGAAGAAGGGTTCCATTATTTATTAGTCGGAGAACGGAGAACAGTATAACAAAACTTGAGCATAAAAATATGCTATAAAGTTACAAAAAAAAAAAAAAAAAACTCACCCAAAGCTAAACACGCTGTACTTTTTAATCCACTTTCAGTTGCTAATTAAAGATACTGTTTGTTTGGCAGGTCTAGCTGTCTAAGTGACAACCAAAGGGAGTGCAGACTGCAGGGACTTCGAACTGTCTCCTAGAATATGTGTAATGTCTAGACAAGTCGGCTGTAGAATAAAAATATACCGGCACAGTGCCGACGTAGTGCGTTCTGGTTCAGTTTTTGACTATTTTATTTTTTTCATATTTTGAGCCTTATGCACAAACAGAATGTATCTTCTAAAAGTTATATGTATATTTTTCGGTTCAAATTATGTTATCTACTAACAATTTAAATCAGATTCGATAGAAAACAATTACTTTTTTTTCAAATTATTTTTTGAAAATTTCCATTTTTAGTATATATTTTCCAACTTTGAGCCTCATGCGCGAACCGAAGGAATCAACTTAGATTTTTTTTAATTATTTTTCCCAAATTTTGGATACCAAACCACAATTTTTGAGACGTAATGCGATTTCGAAATAAAAAAAATCGATATTTTCGAAATTTGACATTGTAGGCGATTTTAGCCCAATTTAAGGCTGATGTGCAAACTAATGATCGTATGTAAAAGCTATAAAATACTTTTTTAGATTAAAAATGCACAAAATATTTACAGCTTATGGCAGTTGCATTATAAAAAGTTACATTTTTTTTTTCTTTTTTCCTTTTGAAAATTTCCATTTTTAACATATTTTTTCCAACTTTGAGCCTGATGCGCGAACCAAAGACGTCAACTTAGAATTTTTTTCTTATTTTTCCCAAGTTGTGGACGCTAAACCACAACTTTTGAGAGGTAATGCGATTTCGAAATAAAAAAATCGATTTTTTCGACTCACCCTAATGCATATTATAAATGAACGTCGGGAAAATGAGTGCCTCGAATGATTTAAGATCGGGTTAATGTTTCGCCCGCCATTCAGCCCTTCATTTGATGATGATGATGTCGTGTCTACGGATTGTGCTAAATATTGTCGAAGGTCCGAAGGACCGTAGCCGCTAACTTCGGTGCCTCAGGACTGTAGAGGGTCTCTTGCAGGAGATCTCTATCTGGTAGCAAACCGAGTTTCAAGATCGCTGCAGTAATGCTTGGGCATTCGAAGATGTGCCCTTCATTTATTCCACAAAATGGCTTATGGCCATTTTTTAAAGTGGCTTATGGCCATTCTCGCGTCAGCCTGCATTACTATTGTTTCATATGTTTGAAGTTTTAACCCTTATTTGGTGGTTGGTGAAATTATTACTATTTTTAATACACTTTTGTCAGTTTCACACGTGGGTTTGTTTTTTTGTACGTATGTAACTCTGAATAAAAGATAAAATTCACGTTCTTTACGAACGTAAAAGTAATATATTTAACGCATTATTTATACTAAAGGATAAACTATATTACATGTTGATGTATTATAAGTGTTTCAGTTATTTGTGTGTATATAACTCTGAATAAAAAATAAAATTCACGTTCTTTGCACACATAAAAGTAATATATTTAATGCTATTATTAATACTAAAGGCTAAACTATATTACATGTTGATGTATTGTTATAAGTGCATGTAAACTTAGCGCATATTCAACAATTTTGAAAATCTTCTTTTTAGTTTGATGGATTAACTCTTAAAGCGTATAGTTTTTTAAAACTATATTTAGGATTCTTAGTTATTTACTTCTCTGTGCTGATAGACAAGGTGGTCGGCACACATTATTGCTTTAACTTGCCTTTTGCTATGTATATCTAAATGGCTGCCCAGGTTAAGTGAAGTCCGATTTAATAGAGTCCGGATTATTGAGGTTTTACTGTTTGTGAAAAATCGTACTTTGTACAAGAATTCAATTAGGTTATTCTTTTCTTTCTTTCTATGAATTTTTTCTAATTTTCGCGCAAAAAGTGTCCCTCTAAATTTAAAATGCAACAACAGTTCCTAATCTGGAAAACAATCAACAGTCGGGACTAGTTCTTGAAATATTCATTCGATCATTTTTATCGAACGATAGTTCCAACCTCATTTTCTCGTTCATAAGTCCATCCGCTCTGAAAAGGAATTGTGAAAATTTCATTAAAGAGTTATTGATTGGAGAAAGGGACAGTTTTGCGAAGCTTTTTTCTTCTTTTTTTTCTTGCTGCTAATAAGATTAGGATTTATGGAAACATTTCTCGGAAGAAGACGCTGACGAATATAATTTTCGGCTCTTTTAGAACGTCGTTAAAAGTTTTTTGTTGTTTGCCATTAGCCTTTCCGGAATAAATTCCTGATTAATTAATGTTTTCATTTCGTGGGATTACATTGAATAATTAAATCGCTTGGTTTCGAATGTTCTATCGACATTTTGGTTTTTAATTCTAAATTCGCAGATTTAAAGCACAGGTCTTGGCAACGTGGAGATCTCCTTCTCCTTGGAGAGGAGGAACGCCGCGCCTTAAATTTCAGTTCCTGCTGCAGTTTAAGCTACCAGAAAGTTTGTCTTATTTTCAAAAAAAAAAAAAAAAGAGGATGACATAAAAAAAACTAATTTTTAATTTCTCTAATGTGTATCCTGCTACACGAGCCACGTTTCTCAAGAGGCGGTGTGGTTTAAATAAATAATAAAACGACTGCATACAAATAAATACAAACAGACAATTTTCACGAGAGTTAGGGTCGTGGGGCTATAATTTGAGGGGCCCTTGCTAAATTTAAAACACTTGAAACTGAACTTTTTTGAAACTTTGATTTTTTTTTTTAATTTAAGATACATCATGGGTGACTGATGGGGGCCCTAAGCTGCAGCTTGTTCGGCTTGTACGTAAATCCAGGACTGGTTACCACACGAAACCGGAACTTAAAACCAAAATAAGACTGCAAAACACATTTCAGTTTGTTTCCTTCTTTTATTTCGTTAAAACATAAATTTTAACTAATAAAGAACCAAAAATCGGAAAAGAAATGAATTACAGGTATTTACTTATCTTATCGAGTTTACAAAAACGACTTTTTTTTTGTCATTCATTTTTATCAATTAAAAATTTTGTTTCATTGATATGTTCCTTATCCTACAAGTTACCTCTGTAAAGAACACCTTTTTTTTTTATGTCCCTTATCAGTTTTACTTATCTCTTCGATATGATTTCCTCTTTTTTGTTTTGGTACTGATTAAGTTCTTAATTTGTCGTATAGCAAAGTGAACATTTCGTTCGTTCCGGCAGATACAGCACGTGTGGGAATCATAGCAGATGGTTATTGTAGCTAGGAGACTAGCTGGCTCGCTCAAGCATCCGAGCTTAAGAGCAGTGATTCAGAAATTCGACTTTTTAACGGTAATTTTTCGAAGGAATTGTTACTTTTCGCCAATTAAAAATAAATAAATCATACCTTACTTTTGTAATTTTACAGAATGTTATGAATAGGAACTTTCCGAAGTTTTCAATTTAAAACTTGCATTTTCTATATCCTTTTGACACATTCAACTAAACTATGTATTTGAAATTAGCATCGTTCTACGTTGTTTGATACGGCTCAAAATGCTTCTTATTATTCTTCTCTTATTGTTATCTGACCTATCACCTCTGTTTTGGTAAGATCAGAGAAGACCTGGCGCATGTGTATTGTGTAAATACGCGGAAGATTTTACCTGAGAAAATCAGACAATATCTATAAACTAAAGTAGCAGGATTGGAAATATGTCTTACAAAGGGAAAATCTACAGTTCCGGGGATTAACCAACCCCCCGCTGCACCCCTAACACGAACCAACGACTAATTTATCAAATGGTCAACTCAATAATTTTCAAACTGTAATTAGTTTTTAATTTGTATTTTTTTCCGGGATTATCGATTCCGTTAGAAACCTGTTTCAGGACTTCCAGTGAGGGAGGAGGAGGTGATAGCACTTCCTTACCCCTCGTATTCGCCCTTGAGCCTCTATCTGCAATCGAGTGGCTAGAATCCGTTTCCAAAAAGACGTCATTCTTACGTCCCCGGAAATCTCCTTGCAGAACATTTTCATGGATAACGTGTTATTGACGGAGCAGCGACGTCATTCCCGAAACCACGGTGGCATCGACTGAGTTCTGATTGAAACATGAAAGATTTACAAAAAAGAGTTTCTCTAGAATTAGGTTCCTGAAAGCAGCAGATGATGAAATTTCTTCTTCAAAGAGCTTTGAAGCAGAGTATTTTGGAAAGGCTAACTCGTTTCAGAGTAGGAAATACACTTCTCGAGTGCATTGACGTTCCAGACTTTCCTACTTGTCGGGATTAGTGTAGAAATTTACTTTCGAGTTTTAGAGCCCCTCTTTAACTCCTTATAAGTAGGAACAGTAAATCCTTTAAAAAAGATGGACGTGTTTGAAAGAACGTTGAAATGAAAAATCAACTTGTTTAATAAATGTAATGATATTTAAACAGTATTTTTCAATCAATTTCTTTATCACAGCTTAACTTAATTTTTTTAATCAGTACTAGATGTTTTTTGTTTTAAGTGTACGTTACGGGCCATAGTACAATTCATTTAAGTTCTGAATTTTCTTTTAATTTTCAACATCATCACTCATTCAAATAAAATTGTCTTCATTTTATTTTATTTATTTATTTATTTATTTATTGTTTTTTTAAGTTCAAGCTAAACAAACTCCAAAAACCAAAAATTGATACGTGTATATGTACAAACACTTTTAATTACAACGTTTTCTTGAATTTTAAAAAAAGGCACTTTTGTGACCCGTTTTCTTGAAAATAATAACATTCTTTTAGGAAAGGGAGAGCAATAGAAAGAACGTTTATCTCTGAGTTGTGGTAAAAATAATACAATGAAGAGTCGCTCTTTTAGACTCGTTCTTTTACAAACGGCATATCTCTACATGAAAAGCTCTAGCCCGAGACCTAGCAAATTAAAAGTTCTCTTTGTGACCGTATCTCATGTACGTCAGGAAAGCCTGTATTAACTGGAATAACAATGTATGAGGTAACCATTCAGCGCAATGAGCAAATTTATTGTTTAGCATTAATCTGATATTCATTTGATAACTCTTTCAACTTCCTTTCCTTGATAGCAGAAGTAGATTTAAGATGGTTCAGTTGCCTTGTTCATACATTGCGAGGACAAACATTGCCAACAAAAAATAAATAAATAAATAAATGTTTGAAAGAAAACAGAAACCACATTTCAAAAGGAACACTCCTCTTCTGTTCACGTGTGCAAAATGCTTTTTCTCGGAAGCAACGAGACTTTGTTAGTGTTGATGGGTAGACATGTCATCAGATCGTACAACTTGCCCTACCTCGTCTTGGCATTGTCTTGGCGGCCGTGGATGTTGATATTGTTATGTAAACTCGCCGAAACAATGGGCCGGGTACCCTTGATTGATTCGCCAAGGACAGATTGAGTTCTCAGTCGCGTGTCGCAACGAGGCACGCGAGAGGAAGGTTCTTGGTTTTTGTAAATGTCTTAACATCAGATTGCATGCTGATGGGCAGTTCGAAGTGAAAAGTTTAGGCAGAGATTGTTCATAAATGATTTTACAGGTTTATTTGTTTTTTCATCATATTTGAACCCCCCTCCCTTTCCTTGTCACAATTTGTATAACTCCTCCTCTTCCCTAGTTATATGCCATGCTATTCCTACTGCTAAAGCCGCTATTTAGACAGGCCGACGCATCAAGCTTAAGTTTCACCACTTTGGATCCAACTCATTTACTTTTACTTTCATTTTTCATTGTTGCGGAGCTAGAGTTGTCAGAGCAAAGTTTCGGAACATTGTCTAGCGTTGTTAACCCTACACTGCATAGCGTTGCCAATTTGGATACATGGACTATTTTTTCTTATGACCTCCCTTGATTCCTTCCTTTTCCTTCCTTATAAGGCAACTCAAGCATAAAAAGCAAGTATTAGGTATCTTTAAAGTAAATATAACCATCTATCCTCAAAATTAAATTTTTAAAAATGTTTTCCAGTGTTTTCTTATTACATTAAAAAACATAATATAGTTCTTTCCAAGAACGAAAAATCATGCAGTGTAGGGTTACATTCCCGTGAATAGTTATCAAAAAGCGAAAACTTGCCAGAAAATACAGCCCTCAAACACGCGCTGGATCCAAAGTGGTCAAACTTAATCTTGATGCTTCGGCTCGTCTGTATATCTGGGCCTTACCTACTGCAGTTCCAAGCACAAAAGTCGTATCTGCACTTTTTGTTAAAACTGAGTCATTGTCACGAGGTTGTTCTTTTCACATATTTTACCTTTGTAGCTGAATTTAGGGCAAAGTGAAACGGTAAAATATTTTCAGTTTGCAGCCCCACCTATCTAGAAAGATTTTAACTAAGTTTCTAAACATGTAGTTGATTCCAGTCTAAAAATAAATAGTTCTAAAGATCGAAGAATAAGAAATGCAAGCCACTTTCAAATTATAATACACGTATTGAGAAATTTAGTAATTCATCCAAAATGTTTTTGACGATTACAAAATGTTACAAAGTTCTTAAAATTATAATTTTAAGTATTAACTGAGTCCAGTCTTATGTCCAGTGTAGTACTTATTTAGTTAATAATAGGCATCTTTTGATTTTAAATGTTCAATGCACTTGGGACAAAGTCAAATAGTTAATTTCGTTTACTTATTCATTCATTTATTAAACCAGTTACGTATTTCCTCATTTATTGACTACTTTTTAGCCTACTTTCCCGTTAAAAATAAAAGAGACGAAAAAATCATTAAAATTGGCTTAATGCATCTAAAAAATGTCGCCAAGTCCAAAAAATATCGCCAAGTCCAAAAAATATCGCCAAGTAAAAAAAATATCGCCAAGTAAAAAAAAGTCAAAAATAAACAAAACAATGAAATAAATATCGAAAAATTAAAAATTTGAAAGTAGGGTATTGAGATGGGGAATTTGTGTGTCGGTCTGTCGGTCGGTCGGTCGGTCGGTCTGTCTGTCCCCCCCCTAATAACTTTTGAATGAACATTCCGATTTGGACGAACTTTTTTTTGTTGGAAAGATCTCGGCGAGTACAGCTCATTCCCATATTTGATTTTTTGATTTGAACAATTTTTGGTTCAACTTTAAGCCGTTCAAACAACCGGTCCCGCGATACTAACTTTTAAATGAACCAGGGGTCTGTCCAGGAGTTTTCACAGGGTCCGTTTTTTGTGAAAAACTAAATAATTTTGTGAAAAATCAAATAATTTTACAGGGAAAAAAAAACGCAAAAAAAAAAATTTTTTTTTTTTTTGTTGAATTTAATAAAAAATAAAAATAAAGTTCATTTATTTTCCTCTTAAAAAGCATATTAAACATCAAAAATGCGAAAAGTCCGATTCCTGTAGCGGATGCAAAGAGATTGCAGCTTTCAAAGTGATCATTCAAGTGACATCAAAAGCATAAAAACGGAACATAAAATATTTTCTTTTGGTGAATTTCTTTTACAATTGCATTTCAAAGGTCTATGGTAAACATATTAATAATGTCTGTTTGCACAATTAATGCAAAAACAAAATGGAACGATCGTTTAACATTTAGACTCATAAAAGAACAGTCAATTTTGCTTTAAAAATTTAAAATAATGATCTGAGCAAAAAATAAAGCGAATTTTCATTTATTTGCCTGCTAATAAAGAGTAATTAGCTTGAAAAGTAAGTAAAATTCTATTTTCATATCGGATGCAGAGATCGCTTTTTTTTTTTTGAAAATGAAAGCATCAGAAATATAAAAACGATTTTTAATAATTTATTAAAGTCAAAAATTTTAGAGCTGCATTTCATCAGGTTTATATAATGAAAGTCATTAATAATCACCGACATATTCGCCAAAAATTCGAAGAAAAAATACTGTAGGGAAACATAGCAAAACAAACAATACCAGACTTCTAATATTAACAGACGCAAAAATACATTAATTCCTGAATATAACTAAAACACCACCCTTGTAAGCATTAAAAAATAAATAAATAAAGAAATGAAACAAAAAAAAGATACTTTTCTGCCAAAATAAGGTCAAAACATCGCACCAAAGATGTCAGATGGAGATAATTTTAATTTTAAATAGCTGATCACTCTACCCAGAAGCAATCCTGTTTTTTCTCCAACCCTAGCTATCTGTTTGCAGTTCTAAGTTCATTCTGCTGATAATTGCTATTATTATTATTTCCTTTATGTTGAAGTCCATAGCAGGGAGAAAAATCCTTACTCTGCACTTTCAGAGAAATCTATAACAGCAACATCACAGCAAGTCACTTTGATTTGCATATGATAAAACAAACAAGCAGAACCATTAAAGCAAAACAACTACCTTTTTTAAGTTGTTAATTTCTTTAAAAGAAACCAACAAAAAGTGCTACATTTTACACTAAAGATTTTTTGCTTGCCGGAGCACATCACAGGGCCAGGCAGGAAGTGCCTACTTTTTTTTTCGACTTTTTTTTTTTTTCGCAAAGTTAGCAGATAAGCGATTCCCTTCTTTAGCTTCAGAAAAGGCCCAAAAGTTATGGGCTTTTACACAGAAATATGCTATGCATTATTTTGATTTCAGATTTGCTTTTTGAATGAATAATGTGTGAAATGTGCGTTTGTTGTTTGATCAGCATTTTGTGAAGGGTCCGTTTTGCTCGATAGTATTT
>JAXGGA010016893.1:0-25622 GCA_038373865.1 Uloborus plumipes | reverse complement strand
TCGTCTGAAAATAAGAACGTGTTCAAAACTTCTCCAAAGCCTTCTCCAAAAAAATCATTAGGGAGTATCTTAAATTTCGTTTCCTGGGTTTCAGTTTTTAAGAATTTTCAGAGAAAATTCTTCAAACACCTAAAAACATCGAAAATAACTTAAAATTGCGCTTTTGGAACTTCAATTTTGTCCAAACTTTAATGCCCTTAACGCTACTAAATACAATCTTACACTCACGCAGTGGCGCACCCACGGGGTAGCTAATTTTAGCATTTTAGAATGTATATTTAGAAAGGAGAGTGAATTTGTCTGAATTTGAGCCTGAATTTCTCGCCCATTCCTCCGACATTACCGAAGATTGTTTAGAATTGCATTTTAAAACCTCAACGAGGAAAAATGTCTAGAAGAGCGCTCCACCCTGCCATCCTCTAAATTGCTATTCTAAGCTTGATCCCATTAGCCCTCTCCAAAATTTAAACATATATACTCCACTATTTGTCTGCCATTACTACAACTTAGTTCTTGGGAATATAATCAAAAATGCAACATGCTTTTTCGGATACATGAAACAGTTATATAAGTAGTCTTTTCATCATCAACGAAAGGCGCAGGGAAACGAAAGGGTCAGGGAAGGTGCATAAAATAGAAAGAAAGGTTAGTCTGTAATGGCTTGTTTTAGCAAGTCATTGATTTGTTATTATTATTATTATTGTTGTTTGTAAAATAATAATAATAATAATAAAAACAAAAAGTTTTTCATTAAAAAAAAGTTGTATTCATTTAAGCCTCAAACTAAATGTAATCATTTTGCAAAGGGGGCCCCGCCAGAGTTCTCCAATCGGGCCCCGCATTTGCTAAGGCCGGCCCTGTCACCCGGTGTAACCCCCTTTTCATCAATAATAATGATCCTGCATTGGATGAATTCTATATAATTTAAAACAATGGGGATATTTTTCAAGAAATTCAACATGTACATTTTTCATAAGTTGTGAGATACATTTTTGGTTGGTTTCATTCAAAAACGCATGGGTGTTACTTGGTGCCCCCCCCCCCCCAAACGGTATCGATGCTCTGCGTTTCATAAATTCTATATAAAAGAAATTTTCGTGAAATTTTTAAGAAAGCAATTTTTTTAATTTTATGAAGTTTCATAAACTCTTTAACACATTTTGGGTGTCACGCCCTGAAGGGTGTCCCCCCCCCAGCAACCCCCCATCCAACCCCCTTTAAAAATATTTTTAAACTGTTTTTTGTTTCTCAATTATTATTTATCGGTTTAAACACTCCTGTTTTTGCGAAAATAAAAGCTTTTGACTCATCTTACTGCTCAAATTATTTTCATTTCTACTGATATGAAATCGGGGTGTTTTTCTGAAAATGGATACAACGTACAGCTAGCCAACTTTGAACAATTATCGGCCTGCCTTTTAATGAATTTTTCTTCCATCATTTTAAATGAAAAGTCATTTTATTCTTTAAAAAATAATAATAATAAATATGAAGATATAGAAAAAAACCCCCGCATCAATCATTGATTATAACTACATTTCAGAAGTTAGATGACTGAATAAAACTAAACATGCTTCAAAAATTCGCAACAAAACCCCCCGAAAAATGCAGCTGAAGTTGAAAACATTTTAAATATTTCAGTGGTAAACACTTGGACATTTTTACTGAGAATTAACGCACGTACTTTTTTAGGTTTCCGATTTGAAAAATGTTGGTGTTTTTCAGTGATCAGAACTCTCCAGAAATCTAATTCCAAGAAAATGATTGAAAGAATGAGAAAAGGATTGGAATGTAGTCAAAGAACGCAAACCTGTTCTGTTCTTGATCTACCAGCTTTACTAAGCTCCCTTTCTTTTGTGAAGCAGAGTACCTTTCGTTTATCCCCCTCCCCCCCCCCCATTTCCCTTTTAAAGTGAACAATGACTATAAACCACTAAACTGATAATAGTCTGTGGGCCGAAGGCAGAAAAGATGCTTAGAAACATGGTTTCGTTTGCCAATTTCGGGGACTACAAAATGTGATATTTTTCTGAATCCTTAGAGTCTACAGATGAAAAAAACACAATGTTCCCAAAAAAATATTGTCTCATTAGTTTTTTACAGGCGGTTAAAGTTTAGGGTCAAAAATTTCAAAAATTTATAAAACACGGAAAAATTAATCGATTCTTTTGCCGTTTTCACTAAAAATATTCTTACTAGATGTTCTTTCTTGAAAAAAATTGATGAAGATTAATTTCAAAAATTGTCGACAGAGGGCGCTTTAGACTTTGAAGCTAAAAACAACTATTTTTTACCGGTTTTTTTTGTATTTTCGTAACAGATTTCGAAAGTTTAAACTCAAACTTAAATTTTGAGCCCAAAATATCAACTTATTTCTGGTATTAAGTAGCGAAAAACTCTGACGAAACGTAAAAAATCGTGTTTTTCTGGTTTGAAACTTGCCGTTTCGTGTAAAAAAAAATAACAAAAAAAAAAAAAATTTTTTTTTTGAAAAAAAATTGTGGATTTTTCTTTTTTTTTAAGTTTCGAAAGTGTGCATCTGATTTTATTTTCGCATTATTAATGTAGCCAGATAATTTTACTATTTTTTTCACACGAAACGGCAAGTTTCAAACCAGAAAAACACGATTTTTTACGTTTATTCCAAGTTTTTCGCTACTTAATACCCGAAATAAGTTGATATTTTCAGCTCAAAATTTAAGTTTGAGTTTAAACTTTTGGAATCTGTTACGAAAATACAAAAAAAAACCGGTAAAAAGTAGTTGTTTTTAGCTCCAAAGTCTAAAGCGCCCTCTGTCAACAATTTTTGAAATTAATCTTCATCAATTTTTTTCACGACAGAACATCTAATTAGAATATTTTTAGTGAAAACGGCGAAAGAATCGATCAATTTTTCCGTGTTTTATAAATTTTTGAAACTTTTGACCCTAAACTTTAACCGCCCCTATCTCCGTCGGAAATCATTTTGGACCCCCACTTTTTTATGTCATATTATTTGTCCTGGTGTGTAGTATCTCCCCTTAAATTTTTGCCGTCGAATTCTGAAACACCCTATATATGTGTCTGTCTCTGCCTATATATTTATATGTACATATAGATGGATATATAGATACTTTTTGATATTCTTTTCGGCGACCTTCCTCGAATTCGCGCATGCGTCAGGTCTCAACCGATTTTATGAAACAGGGGGTGATTGTGATAAGAGAGATAAGGAATGAGAAGGGATTTTTCTTTGTTTTGTTTTTCGTTACATTCGTTTATTTGAGGTGTTGATTTGTGTTGGTGTTTTTTTTTTTCTCTTCCTTATTATTTCTATAAAAATAAAATAATATCGGAGTAAGTGGAAATGCTGCTATTAGTCTGTGGGCCGAAGGCAAAAAAGATGCTTAGAAACATGGTTTCGTTTGCCAACTTCGGGGACTACAAAATGTGATATTTTTCTGAATCCGTAGTCTATAGGTGAAAAAAACACAATGTTCCCAAAAAAATATTGTCTCATTAATTTTTTACAGACCATTAAAAATGTGCGACAAAAATAGTGAAAATGAAAATCAATGGGCTGGAAAATTTCAAAGATATCAAAAATATTATTAATATACATGAAAAACATATTTTTTAAGAAGCAGACATTTTCCTCCTTCCTTAAACAGCTAATGTTTAACAATTTCTTTTAAGGGAGCCCCCCCCCCCCCGTTATTTTAATACACACAGTAGGACTCTCACAACCAGCCACTTGCCCGTCAAGTTGACTGAAAAATAAATAAATAATTTTAATTTATATATGCATTTAATGCTTCAGGAGATTTATCAAAAATGTATTCTAAATGTATTGTCATACTTAAAAATAGTTATCCTTTATTCTGAAGCATCATCGTCAGAATCACTGAGTTCATCTATGCAATTTTCATGCATAGAGCTGGTTTCTTCTTGGGAGTTCAAACAATTACTGTCGCAAGAGCAAAACTCTGTGCAAGAACAATTTTGCATCTTGCATGTACATTTCTTTGAAGAACACTGAGATTTTTGGCAGGCACAGGAGATGTGTTTGTGAATAAAATCTGGTGCAATTGGAATTGTGCTCCATCGAATTTCAATACTGTCGGCATTTACAATCCAACCATGTTCTGATGGACTGGGAGCATCGATTAAAGCGCTGAAGAGTTGCAAAGCACAATCTTCATACTTCTATTCCCAGTAAATCCATAAAGAGGAAAAATGGATTTTAAAATGTAGACGAGATATTTGGATTTTAGTACCTGGAGCACGCTTATAGGTCCTGTCATAGTCTTAATGTTTTCATTTAAAATTTTAAATTACATTTATTAAAGTACATCATACAATATGCATTACTTTTGAAAGTTTAAAATTGACGGAAAAAGTCACGAATCATATTTGGCGACGATTGACGTTGTTCGAAACGAACTTATTCGTGGTAACAAATCAGTCCCTTATATATCCTATATATATTTACACAAGCTATTTCAAATGTTTCCAGGGGAGCGGGGGCAAACACTATATACACAATGTAAATTGCACCAAAAATGACAAAAACCACTCCCGCTTACATGTAAATTGATTTTTCAAAGCCGGGAAGGAGAGGAATTGACGCCCCCCCCCCCCCAAATGACGGGCCTGTGATTTTATAAGTATTGGTTTTCTGAAAAACAGTAACAGTTAATTTATGTTCTAGAAATAAAGCAGCAACAAAAAATGTCTAAACTGGTTCTTATTTAATCTCTATATCTCCTACACTAACTCCTTTCACGACTGCAAGTTATGTAGCAAAAACAATAAACACTCAATTTTATAATATTCAATTAAAATTTAAAAAAATCAAACGTTATTCAAAATAGCAGCGTAAAAAACGCAATATTACCGTATTTTTCGCCGTATAAGACGCACCCAATTTTAAATTAAATTCCCCAATTTTAATTAATCTTAAATTTATGCCAAATAAGTGCGTCTTATACGGCGAAAAATACGGTATACAACAATGTCGTTCCACTAAAAGTTGCTCTTTGTGAAACATCGCCAAAAGGAGATATCAAGCCATAAAAGACAGCGACGCGAAACGAAACCGCGCGAACTCGCGCTCTTTGATCAAAAATAAAGAATGAGAACGACTGGCGGATTGATACAATGTTCGAGTTTCATTTTATATTAAGTCGCACAGCGAAAAAAGTAAGTAATTCAAAACGTATTAATATATTTTGCAATGTGAAATCGAGTAAAAAAGAAAAAATATAGTTGAAAAACTGTTTATTAAAATTTTAGATTGCAAATATTTTGTGAAATAGCGCCACCTAGGAACAACGTCTCTAGTGGAAGAGTGACCAGGCCAAGGGAAAGAGTTCGTGTTTCAATTACTAATTAAAACTTAATGAGACAAGTTCCGCTTGGGAACATTGGATTTTTCGATTGAGTACATCAATATTAATAGATTTCAAGCAAGTTTTCGTAGTCCCTAAGATTGGTAAACGAACCTGAACGATATTCGCACTTGGCCCACAGACTATAAGAAGACACAGCTGCTTAAAAATTGGCTCAAACTTCATAAATGAGCTAAAACATTAAAAATTACCCTGAAAAGTAAATAAAAACTTTTCAACGTTTAAAGAGCTGTAAAACTCTTTATATAATGAACTAAGACGAAGAAAACGCCAAAAAATGAACTACCATCCGGGCTCCGAATATAACGATAATACAAAACAGCGTATTAAAAACGCATTGACTGTCTCATCAAAGGCAGCGATACTGGGAGAATCGTATTCTGTGACGTGGACCAATGGCTGAGCGTTTTTCGTCACATGACATTGTCTACAAAAATCTCACTTTTTAATTGCTTCTCACGCTCAAGTGAATGATTTTTTGGAATTTTAATGTTGATTTTCGGCATCAGCATCATGAAGAATGAAGAGCATGCCACCGTATGTGACATAAATTATGAAATAGGGGGGACAGCTTTCTTAACTAAGAAATCTGAATGAAATGGAATTTCAAGACTTTCTAAAAGTTGAAGAAGTTGCAGTGTGTGGTCAGGGGGGGAGGAGAACACGAAGTTCTGTCCCAAATTACGGCTGCCATCCAATTTCTGAAGAGTATGAAGAGATCTGCAAAACTTACGAAAAACCAAAAAGCAAAGAAGCCTTATCTGCTACTAATGCGGTAGGAAGATTTATTGATTCTCGTTCAGGTATGACAAAAGATACTTTTAGAATACTTTCTCATTTAGAAATAATAGTTGAACGTGAAAAAGACTTGAATTTAAATCAAACCAGCATTGATCCTGTTTTTTTTGAATGAAGAAATGAAAAAGTAAGTGTTTAATTTATACAATTCAAAGATACATGCTCTACTTTTTCGCCTTGCAGTACCCCCTCCAGTGGCGTACGCAGACAAATCATTTCAGGGGGGGGCTGAGTCAAGACTCTTTGAGAGTGGGGGGGGGGGGGAGCACCTCATGAAATGTAGCTAAGAAAAGTAAATGTCTCGAATTTCTGCTTCAATGCCTATTTAAGTCGACGAAAATACATCATAAAAAACTTTTTTGTCATTAAAATTATTGGTAAGAAAGCGTTTTGATGGACACAGAGAATAGTAAATTTTAAAAAATTTCTTCAAATTTGTTCATTAAAAGAGGTGTTGCTGAAACACTTGTTTGCAATATTTTGGCAAATTTGCGCTCTTATAATGTTAATTTTACAGTTCATTTTACTATTGTTCCCAATGCTTGGTTTCACTTCTATTTGCTAAAATTTATTTAACAGAATCAGATGACTGAAAAACATTTAAATCGTTATTTCTAAAACATAGATTTGCAATTAAAATGAACAAAATGGAATAATAGGATAATCATAAACATGACGTACAGTAAAATAGACAAGTCAAAACAAAATTTTCTTTTAATTTTTTTCCTATAATTAATTGTCTGTTCTGAAAACTTTTCTCATTTTGGGACTTCAAAAAAAAAAAAAAAAAAAGGGGGGGGGGGGATTCAGAAAAAAAAAATAACTTAGCTTTCATTTTAAAATTTATTTTGAAAATTTCGGAGGGGGCTGCAGCCCTATCAGCCCACCCCCTGAGTACGCCACTGACCCCCTCCCTTCGTCCATTATTCAAGGAATTTCGATAACCCGAATTTTTTGACTGCTCCCTTCGAATTCGAGATATTGAGGTTTGACTGTATTTAACTTTTTTTCACCGCATAACAAGTTAATTTAAAATAATGCGAATTAATTTTCATTAAATTTATTAATTTAATTTTTATTAAACTTGATTGATAAAATAACTAATTGATAGTTATTAAAACATTTAAACAAAACTACTCTAAAATTTGGATTTAAGTTTTAATATTTAACTTTTTTCACGGCAAAACAAGTTAGTTTAAAAGAATGAGAAATAATTTTCATTAAATTTATTAATTTCATGTTTATTAAACTTGATTGATAACATGTATAAATTTTTATTTAATATTTTTCAGGATGAGAAACCTTATATGTTTATAAAATATCTCAATAACCACTGTATTTGAGTTTTAGACAAGTTTTCGACAGGTTTTTGACGTTTTCGACAGGTTTTCGACGTTTTCGACATGTTTTCGACATGTCATGTCAAAAACTAGTTTTTGACGTCGAAAACCCAACCCTGGTATGAAAACAGCATATCTTGAAGCTAACTTGAAGTGGACTCTATCAGCTAAGTTCACATACTACGAGTTATATCCTATTGCAGTCAGTCATCATGCTAAAAGCCTCACTGTTGCTTGAAAACATTTATGAAAAGATGTAAAAAATAAACATTGATATGTTGATATAATGATTCATGTTCAAAAATTTCACTGTACAAGTTCTTAAATAGACTTTGTTAGTTATCGACATGGTAAATACTCTGCCAGCCAAATGAATGAAGATTCTCGTTTACGGTAAAAAAATTACCAGTTAATAAATTGTTAATTTTTTGTTATTTTTATTTTTCTTAAAAATGTATTGTTTGCATAGCACTATGCAACTATGCATTGCACTATGCATAAAACATCAAAAATTGAGACGTCTTAGACAGATGGGGGCCTTGGCCTACTTTGTCTGTGTTGTAATCAGACTCTGCACCTAATGGGGCTTCAGGTGCCTTGTTTAGATTTTTCTGGAAGGCGTTATTTTAAAGATGAAGTCTTTCATTTCATTGTATTTGTATGTGTGACAAAAGGAAACATTTGAAGTCGATATCTAATGAACTGCAAAAGAAAAACAATGTCTATCTGTGCATCAATTCAATGTCTGCAAGTGCATCACTCGTTTGAAGTGGAATACTCACCATCATTTTTATTTGCATTAATTTTTTATCAATACTAAATTCAAAAGGGGAACCAGTTGAGTATTCTGGAGCAAAAGAAAATATTAGTTCTTTCAAAGGAAAGGTAATTACGAGAATACAAATACATATTCAGTATATTTTTACTTAACATATATACTACCAGAGTTACATGCCACGGCTTTGCCTGTAATAAAATTTAAAGGATTTTCGCTGTTGTCGCTGTATCCATAATGCACGAATTAAAAAAACGAAGTGCAGTTCCCGCTTGGCGAAACTTACCATGCTTAACAGAGAATGATCTTTTTTAGTTATTTTGAAGAAGTTGAAAACAAGTGCGACAAATAGTATTACAATGGCTCTTGAGACATTGCGATATCTACCACAACACGATGAAGCAGACATGTTAGCTAAGAGAAGGTAGAGCGTAATTCAGGGTTCGCCAAAGTGGGCCCAGCCCGAAAAAACCCACCAGTGTTTTTTCCATCAAGCCCACTTGATAAAATCCACTATGCTGGTAAAGTGGGTTTTTACAAAATTTATTATATGAAAACATTTATATCAGAAACAAACTAAATATTATGAATATTTTAATCCCTACAAAGCCTAGAAATTGGTATTGATCATTTTTGTTATAATATTTAGCCTTGGTCAGTGCCTGGTCCAAGCATTGCCATCATCCTTTCTGACAGTTTATTAGGTATTTCATGTGAATTTCACTTAGTTGTTTTTTTTTAAATACTTAAAAGATAAAAAAAGTAATAATTATTTCAAGCTATAAATTCAATTCAGTATTAGTTTAAAATATAACATCAGCTTAAAAAATTTAATTTTACAATACATTTTCCAAATTTGTCAAAGAAGTTTTTTTTGGAGGTCACGGTGGTCACTCTTCAGGACTCCCCTGATTCTATGAAATGTAAAAGTAGGTGTACAATGTTCGAATAAGGAAATGATATTAAAATGATTCTTGAAAAAAAACCCGAAAGAACCCGGGGTTTTCATCAAAAACCCGAAAAACCCTGGGTTTTTGATCAAAATCCCAGGCGGCTGGACTTTTTCAATAAAAACTAGGTTTTTCTCAAACCCTGGTGTAATCTGATTAAAAACTGATTCTTTTAAAACATGCTTGTTACTAAGTTAAAGTTAAAAATTAAGAACAAAAAAACATTTTTGGCTGATTATTGGAATCCCCGATTTTATGTTTTAAGTATTATTCAGCAAAGAAAAAAAAACTTTTTGGTTTTGAGCTATCTTTTGAATGTACTTCCTTTTCTTATAACTTACTGCACAAAATTGTGTCGACAGTTTAATTCAGATTCTTTTTAATCTGATGATTTAAAATTTTTCTCCTTTTCAGAGAAGAAGATTACCAATATTAAATCCTGTAATGCTGATTATTGCTTGTTGCATTTTGTGATGAAGCTCTGTAAATGATATCTTCTGTGTCTAATTAAGTGGAGGTATTTATGCTTTCATAGTTCAAAACAAACTATTGTTGCAGAAAATTTTTACATTTGTGGGATGAGTTACAAACACAACAACACGCAAATAGTAAATAAAAGTGCTGACACAATTTTCAGGGTTGTCATTTCGTCCACTTTTCTTGCAAAGTCTGGGACGCCAGAAGAAATGGACAAAATGGAAGAAATAAAAAAAAAAATCCACATTTTTTTTCATACGTTTGTTGTATAAAAATGCTATGATGTACAATTAGTATCTCTCTAGCATTACCTATTTCTCGAAATAGAATGATGGTATCTAACAAAAGAGAAAAAAAAGATTGGCAACTAACCCATTGATTTTTAACTAATTTTAGTTGAAAGAAATAAAATTGAACATAGTGAATAAACTATTGAGTGTAATTACATTATTATAGAGTAGACAAATAGCAAAAAAAAAAAAGAGTTTTTCTTTCATATTTAAAAAAATATAATAATAAAGAGTATTCTGTCGCCTTAAATACTTATTTAACACTTTACAATCCCGTAGAGAGTAAACTAAAAGTTAAATGTTTTACTTCAGCACATTTTATTACTCTTTTGAAGCACATCAGTATTTCATTAGATGTGTTGCAAAGAAATTCCTCAAATATTGCAGGAATTAATGAATTTTTGAACCTTTGAAAGCAGAAGAGCTTAAAATTCATAGCAAGTCTCTACAGAAAAGATTTGATGACTGCATCACTCCAGCTCTCATTACATGATATATGTTACATCCAAAATGTATTGTTCATGGACTTACGAGTGACCAAGAAGAAATAGCAAGGAATTGGGTGAATGACATTGATAAAAATTGCTTGTCAATGATTGTTAAATTTTCTATTAAAGCATCTCCATTTCCACCAACCTATTTTTCTGAGGGGATCGTAAATAATCTATCACAGTAAATAATCTAATCAGCAGAATGGTGGGAATCACTGAAGAGATACAGTTACTTACAAAGTATTTCTGAATTCGCAAGTCAACTTTTTCACTGTGTAGCCTCATCAGCAAGTATTGAACATATTTTTTTTTTTTTTTTTTTTCAAATTTCGGCATGATACAAAGCAAGCTTAGAAATTGGCTAGGACTACAAGCTGCATCAAAATTGGTAATGGCTTATAAAAGCTTAAATTCTAAGGACCAACAACTTGCTGATGAAGCATTTGAAGATTACTGATTTCTTTTCTCTGTATGCACATTGTATATCCTTTAAAATTTAACAATATGACTTTTATTCATTTATGTAAAAATTCCTTTTTCTTATTCTACATTGTTCATTTTACGTTATATTTTTTGAGGATTTAATGAATGTTGCCCCATTGTAAAATATTTATGTGCACAGCATTGTTTTCCCGTTCCCTCACATGGAATGGCCCTTTAAATTAAAAAAAAAATGTTACCTGCTAATGAATTATCATGCTGTGGTAGTTTACTATATCTAAGTTGGTAAAAGTTCTGTATTTTGTCATAGTGTAGTTTAATTAGCAAATGACTTTTCAATAAATTACTAAGTATTTTTTGAAGTGTTTACTGCATGCTAATGTCATTTCTATTATATTTTATACAGTGTATTACTGTACATTTTTGGTGGAGAAGGTGGTTCCAAAAAGATATTGTGCCCTGGATGCCACCTGTAATTACCATGCTATTGCATACCAAGATTTCTTGTGCACACTGTTTTTTTTTTTTTTTTTTGTGATTATGCAGGCTTCTTTATTTTGTTTGTTACTTATTTATTTATTTTTATCTTTGCAGATGTTAATACAAAATTGACTTGGGCAAAAAAAAAAAAAATAGGATGAAGATGACAACTATTAAAAAATATTATTTTGTACTTTTGATTGTTGCTTACCTAATTGTAATAAAAGTTTTTGCAAATAAATTTTGCTTTTTGAAATTTATGTATTTATAATTTAATGGTCTCTGCATCTTTTGTGTTACAATTCTATTAAATATTTGCGGAAAAGCATTTTGCTTTTTCATTTGTTTTATTTTATTAAATACTAAAATTGTTTGTAGCTATTTTAAAATTGAAAAAAATAAGCATAAAGCAGTTTTTTCCTTTTATTAAATCGGTTGCTTCTAAGTTTGTTTTCAATTTTTGGACCAGTTTGATTGTTAAACTCCTGTTTTTCTGCTAATAAGCGTACACTCAAAAAGCATTTCTCTCCAAATTTCTTCTTAAGTTAAATGAAAACGTAATTTACTTGTGCTAATTTCTTCATGATGAATATAATGCTTTATTTTTTTCCCTCCAAACATCAATTAGTGATATTTAATGCTACACTAGTTTAAAATTTGAAGCCTCACTTTTAACAGCAGAGAAAACTACATTTAAATTTAATCTACCTTGTAAAACTTAGTTAAATTAAATCATATATAACAACTATGGTGCTGCTGCAATGTGGAAAAAACAATTTGAAGATTCACGGTAAGTAAAAGTATGTATAACAGCAATGAATATATTATTACAACTATTCCCTATGATAAGACGATATAGTTTTAAGATAAAAAGTACTGTTTGTCCTTGAAAACTGCTCCTAGCACTCTGGATCCATTCCACTTAGAAAAGGGGTGATGGGTTGTTGAGTGGGAACTTTCCGAAGTTTTCAATTTCAATTTAGAACTTTCATTTTTGCTATCCTTTTGACAAACTCAATAAAGCTATGTATTTCAAATAAGGATAGTTTTACGTTGTTTGATACGGCTCAAAATGCTTCTTATTATTCTTCTCCTTATTGTTATCTTACCTATCACCCCTATTTTGGTAAGATCAGAGAAGACCTGACGCATGTGTAAATACGCGGAAGGTTTTATCTAAGAAAATCAAACAGTAAAGATAAAGCTCCATATGCAACTGAATATTGTGATCTTTAGCATGTAATTTTTAAAACCATTCCTGACACAGTAAACAATTCAAGTTGTAACTATAGTCCTTCAACTGTACAAAAGATGTGACCATGGTCTGATTTATCACTAGGCGTTTGATTCCCTGCCCAGTGACTTCCTTTCTGTAGAGCCCCCCCCCCTCCCCTTTCTTCTTTTTTTTTTGACATTTATTTTAAAAGACAAACAGGGTCAATGAGAGAACATGTCGGCCTAGTCCGAAACTAGGGGCCCCACTTTGAGCCGGAGCAATGTCAATTTCATAAGTTTTACTCGGAGAGGGGGCCACCTTGGCTCTCGGATTCCCTGAGGACAGGAAAAAGGGTTGCTTAAGGAATTCAGCGTTAGATAGCGGCAGATAAGTCAGTTAAGGCTGTTGTCCCAAGAGCTTGGCGCCAAGGAAAATGAAAAACCTTCCGTAATCAAAATCAACTTCAAATAACAGTCCAATCTTTGTTCCATGCGACGTGATTTTCAGTCAAGAATAAATTCCCTTAGCGTCGTAGAAAAATTTTGCGTTTTTTAAATTTAAATCAATTTTTAATGAAATCTGCCTTGGCGACGATTCCAGAATAGCAACCCTACACGCACTAGAAAAGGAACAATTTTGTATCCTACCACAAAAATACAGCAATAATATAGCAACAAAAACAACTAAAAAATTCATAACACTCTGGTAGTCATACTGATATTTTTTAAATTTCATTTTCATCAAGTTTTATGTTTTTAAGAGTGGCTTTTAAAGAAACTATTGAATCAACACACTATTTTAAGTTGTGTCATTGAATATAGGTGTCACTGCAGTAGAGTTTTTACAGAACGAGGGCTTTTCCCTGCTTTTGCTAAACGACTGTCATAAATCACTCTACTCCTCCCCCCAGCCTTCCAGTAACCCCTTCTTATCTTGGGGGAGAGGGTAGCAGCGGGCTTTAGATGCTCGACCACTTTGAATTCACAATGCAGTCTAGAATTCGCACTTCATGACCGCACCGATAAGAGTTTTAGAATTTGATAATTTGAGTTCAGAACATTGATTTGCTCATTCATTTTGCAATTTTACACTGTGAAATTATCAGTATCACCATTATTTTCCAAAAAAAAAAACCCGCAAACTATAAAATGGAGACGGCGATTACAATATTTTAATTTTCTAAAACCATAGGCGGCTGGTGCACCAAAACGGTGGGGGGTCAAAAGAAACGAATGCTTGGGGGGGGGGGGTAAGAGGCAGCGCCTCTGGAGCATTTTTTTTTTTTTTTTTGAATTTTGTTATATTATTGGATTTTAACACTAATGATTAAATGATCTGAAGAAAAAAAAAAGCGAGATATGGCCTGAAAAAATAAAAAGGATGGCCACTTTCGACATCCGCCTTCCGGTTCTAAGTTCTATTCTAATGCAGAGGCGGGTCTAACGGTACGCGGACTAAGCGGCCGCGTGGGGCCCCGTCGACCCGTGATGCGCCATGGGGCCTCGAAATTCTCCTAGAATCTAAAATTCGAATGCACTGGTTTTAGATATAACTGCAACCTGTAGCTAAACGAACGAGCTTTTTTGCAGCCGGGAACTAATACCAATAGGCTAGTAAGGTCCAACCTAGGGGCCTCGCTCTGGGGGCCCCAAATTTGTTTCATAAATATTTTAAAAGACGATGACCTACGCTCGACTGGAATTGAATGTCAATAGGTATATGTGGACCGGCTTAGGGGCCCCCAATTTCGTTCACCGTTGTTTTAAATTACGATATTATGCTATAGGGCCCCAAAGTTCGACTGGATTCTAAAGCTGCTAGAGGGATGTCTTGCACATTTCCGAACATGGAGGCACTTTTGAAAATATTTTTGACAATACCTATGTCAAATGCATCAGGTGAAAGATCGTTTTCTGTTTTAAAAAGGGTAAAAAGTTATTTACCTTGTAAAATGGGAGAAGAGAGGCTTAACAACTTAGCCATACTGTATATTGAACAGGAACTGTTGAACCGCGTCGACACGGAAAACATAATTAATGATTTCGCTGCAATTAAATCTAGACGAAAATTTATATGAGGTATTTTTATAAAAAATATTGGTAAACTGTATTGGGTTTTTTCTCGGGGAGGGGGTTGGGACTTTTTCTCCCCCCTTTTTAGAGTGGGATGGAGGGGGCCCCCAAAACTTTTACCGCTTGGGGCCCCCATTTCACTTGATCCGCCTCTGTTCTAATGAAAGAACCTGAGAAAAAGTCCAGTTTTTGGAATTTGAAGCTTTTGCTTTCGTAAAGTAAATCAATCCACCGAGTAAAAAAGAATTTCAATCGATCATTAGTTTTTTACTCAGAAAAAAGTGAGGGGGACAAGGCCCCTTTCCATTTGAGAGTGAGGGGGCAGTCGCCCCCCTGTACGAGCCGCCTATACTAAAACAAGGAAAATATTTAAATGTAATTCAGGCTTTGCTCGTGTATGTTTCAGGATTACAACAAATTAATAAAAAGTATTCTGAAAAGTATATAAGCATAAGCTTAAAAAAAGTTTAAAATTAAAAAAATATATATGCTTTTAATTCAAATACTGTATACTTTTATGCAAATGGGTCATTCCAGCGAAAATCGTACAGATCATGTCTGAAACTCTTTACTTGAGATTATCTATTTAAATCATTTCCACCAACTAATCATATTTTTTCTTATTGAGTTTCCGTTTATTTGTGTATCATGAAGTGTGAATAACTAGTACATGAGCCATTTATGAAAGGATTTTAAATTATTTTGATCACTTTGTGCAACAGAGTGGACAAATAGGCCTTTAAAAATATCTTTATAATCACAAAGAAAAGTTAGAATCTCACCAGGAAAGTACGCGATCATGGAATAATGAATTTTTTTTTAATGAGTACCAATCGAAAGAGCATTGTAAAACATGTTTCTGGACGCATGCGTTTTTGCCCTCGCGCCCCCGTTATCGAAATATAAGGTCCTAAAGTCAGCTGATTTTTTTTTGAAAATTCGCCAATTTTAGCGAGTTATAATGAAACTGGAAGCTGCGGCGCGATTACACTATTTGCGTCTAGCGGAAACTTAATTCCCATTTTTGGTCATCTGCAAAGCTTGTGGAAGACGGTTTTACAATAATCTTTTACTTTACCTGTGCGTGTTAAAGCAAAAAGCTACTATCAAGCATATGACATGGAAAGCAGAGAGCTTTTTAAGGAGGAGAAACAACTTTAAACAACATCAAAATTAAATTTTATCTTGTTATTTGCGGTTAAAGCAGGTCCCTTGTTTAAGGGGCCCAGGAGACAACTGAACCTCCTGTTTTTTTCCATCATTTTTTTAAGTGTTCGTACAATTCTGTAGCATGGGGGGGGGGGGGTGATATTTGGGTTTTTTAATTGTAAAAATTGCAAATATAAATTTTTTCAAACCACTTTTCTGTTGGTGGGTCCCCTATAACTCAAGGTGAGTTCCCTGAACATTTTTGTCAACTGCATTACTGGGTATGTAGGAATGGTCTTTCAAAAAAAAAAAAAAAGTGCTCAAATAGGACTGTTCAAGCAAAGTTATTAAGGACTAGGCTCGGGGGGGGGGGGGGCAGTTTTTTTTTGACCTGCTAAAAATTTAATGAAAATGTGTTCAAATAAAACAATCAAACAGGAATGAGGTGTTTTCTCTGAGATATTTCGAAAGAAAAAATTGTTCGCTCGAATCGGACTTGTTCCCTCAAAAGTTATAAAGGAGGACAGGGAAAAAAAACGGAAATTCGAAATTGAAATATTGTTCAAATCAAAAAGTCGAATATGGGAGTGTATTGTCCTCACTGAGATCTTTCGATCAAAAAAAAAAAAATCGAATCGGACTATGCACTCAAAAGTTATTGCCGGGGGTGGGCAGAAGAACTGACCAATAGACAGACTGACAGGAACAAGTTTCCGCAGCTCAAAACCCAACTTTCCTACTTTAAATTTCTCTGTGTATTTTATTATTTTTATTAAGTTGTGCTTTTTCGACTCAATTGTTTTGAGCGTGCTTTTTTTTTTCAATGCATCAGGTCTTCTTTCATGATTTTTTTTCACCTATTTTCTACTTTTACAGAAAAGTAAGCTAAAACTTGCATTGATTTACAATTTTGTTAGTCTTTTCCTACCTGTTGAACGTAAAGCAGAACTAGTAAAAGTTATTCTAGTGTTTTTAAACAGTACGAAATTAACATGCAATATGTTGTACATTTACGTTACAGAGACTTTTCGCTACAGTGACCAATTTTGTTCGAACGGCATGGGTTTTTACAATGAATGTCGACGCTGATGGTATGTTTTAAGAATGGAACTATTGATGTAATTTCCGACATGGATATAATTTTGCAGCTATTGACATTTACTATTCGTTTTCTTTTTAAAATTTCTATTTATTTTTTCTCGATTTCAATTTAAAAAAACAAATGTTTTTGCTAAGAGTGAGCAGATAGTGAAACTTCTTATATCTATTTTTTTTTTGAAATGAGAACTCATAATCCATGACAATTTAATTTCTACCTCAAAGACTATTTATTTCATTTTTTGTACATGAGCTCATATTAGCTGATCTTAATACTTATTTAATTATCCTGAATTATTCATTAAGAAACGCGTGTAATATATTTTAACGTATAATAATTAACACATAACTTAGTTCAGTAAAAAAACTTTAAAAAAAACTAAAATTTTAAAATGTATTGTTATCATGCGTAAACAGATAAAACTTGAACTTCTTTGCAATGTTTCCGCTCCTCTGTATAAAGCACTCTGCTTTCCACATCATAGTGTTGATAATCATTCTTTATTTTAGCGTATACAAGTAAAGGGTTAATGTAAAACATCTTTTACTTTCTTTGCAAATGACCAAACATGGAAATGATGCGACGCCTAGCAAGCGGCAACGGGGAGATCGGGAGGTAGCTTTAATTTCTTGCCAAGTCTTCAAATTTGGCTACTTTTCGGCCGACTTTAAGACCCCTTATCTCGAAAACGAGGGGACGAGGGCACTTGATCTTTGGGTCAAAAACATGTTTCAGTCTGCTCTTTCGAATGGTACCATTTTTAACTTTTTTCATTATTACTTAAGTCGAGTACTTTCCTGGTCAGAACAAGCATAAAGTGGAATAAACAGCCTAAAACTGTAAGTCTGTCTGCAATTTCAAGAAAAAATCTATTTCTTTCATCCTGAAATCAAGAGTGGACATCCAACAGTTCAAATTAACTACCATAAGAAAAGAATTAGGCTCACCCTGGTTGTTGACTAAATAATTCAAGGTAACGGCAGTTATACTACCTATATTTTTTAAAAAATATATCAGATTGAATACAATTGTTTTTTTATTTCAGTTTATTACATTTCAGTTTAATTTTAAATCACATTTAAAATTTTAGCAATTTTAATCTGGGACACGTCATTTTCTCCTTCTTCTGACAAAGATATTTTTTTTGTGTCCTTTCTAAATGGATTATACATAATCAATTGATACTTGATGGCACAAAATTAAATGGAGAACCAATAAAAAATACACTTAATGGGTGGTAGTTATTAAAATTGATTAAAAAAAATTCTAAAGTCTCGGACATGATTTGTACCATTTTCGCTGGAATGACCCAAATTGAACATAAAAACAAAAAAAAGATTGATTTCGTCTTTTAAATATTTAACATTTATAAAATGTGGTTTTTGCTCATTTTTTCAGTAGTAAATACTCGTTCAGTTAACTGTAAATTTTATTTCTTACAGTTCAAATCTGGTTCAGATCTTCATACTTGATTTTTTAAATTCATTTACTAGATTTACATACGTGGATTTTTTTTTTTTTTTTTGAATCATTAATGTGCACAGCAGCTGATTTTAAGTGTAGCCGAGTGGTAAGAGCGGATCCAGCTCCTGCTGTAGAGGGGGTCATTTTCGGAAAGGAAGGAGTCAAAGTCCCCTACATAAATCCGAAAAAAAATAAGTAATACAAGTCCTAAAAATGTAATTTTTGCCTGTATTGGGTAGTTAAAGGGGGGGGGGGTCATAGCCCCCCTCCGCCCCCCTTCTCTGGAACTGCGCTTGCGAGCGGGTCCGTGCCCCTCCCAAAGACGCAAAGATAATAATTTGTCTCCACGATAAACAATTTTTAATTTATTTCATCACAAGATAAGAAATATTTTTAAACTATTTCTTCGGAAAATAAAACATTCACACAAAGCATGGGGAGGGGGGGGGTCACTTTTTAATTTTCGGTGCCTCTCCCAAGAACTAATCCTGTGTCCATCCTTGACTGTGCAATTGGAAGTTACTTTTATAGAAGGGTCATTCCATATAAAATCAACAAATGGGCCGTGCCGCACCATTTTTGATTTTGATTATATTCGGTAGGTAATTTGTACCAATATGCTGTACCTCCAAACTGTTTTATTTTTTTCTCGAAAAAATTTTATTCTCGAGATATAGATATTTTTTTGCTCCGCCGATGAGTAAAATTCGGCATTTTTGATCTTTTTTCTAAAAGCTCTGGTAAATTTATTTAAAATGGTAAAAAGATCAAACATAGCTTATTTTAAAGCTTAAAAAATGAACTTTGATTTGTGCATAAAAAGAAACTATTTAAGTTAAGCCTAAATTTAAATTTTTCCGGGTCAAATCGCGGTTCAAAAAGTGCCATTTTCGTCATTTCAAGCATGAAAAAACCTTAGGACTAAGAGTGGGGATCAATTTTTTTTTCTCTTGCACCTAGTTATGGGTACTAGATGCACAGAAAAAAAATAAGATGATACCGGTATTCCTTCAGAACGAAAAACATGCTTAAACTTGAGAAAAAATGAAAAATTGGCCTTTTTCACTCCCCAAAAACGGCCTGTGGAACAGGTAGTAAAAATTCAAAAATGCATGGAGTCAAAAGGTGTTACACAGGGCCGGATTACTAAATAGGCAACGTAGGCAGTTGCCTATGGGCCCCGTTACATTGTCCTTTAAAATGATACAAAAACTGTCTTATTATTCCAAGGCATTAAGGAGATATAAGCTTTCAAACTATGAGAAAAAATGAAAAATATCCTTTTTCACTCCCCAAAAACGGCCTGTGGAACGGGTAGTAAAAATTTGCAAATGCATGGAGGAAGAAGGTATTACATTGAACTTTAAAACGAAACAAAAATTGTCTTGTTATTCAAAGGCATTTAAGAGATATAAGCCTTCTAAGTAATATGATTATTATGAAAAAATTGCTTAAACTTGAGAAAAAATGAAAAATGGCCCTTTTCCCTCCCCAAAAATAGCCTGTGGAACACTTAGTAAAAATTTGCAAATGCAAAGAGGAAGAGGTGTTACATTGCCCTTTAAAACGAAACAAAAACTGTTTTGTTATTTCCAGGCATCAAAGAGATAAGGCCCTCCGAAAATTGAAAGTTCATATGCAAGATTGTTTTGGCATAAGTTAAAGCAATTATGAACATAAATAAAGTCTTTTCATGCAAGAACTCTAAAAATATGTATCATCAAATATATAATTCAAAATATATCGTAAAATGGTTGTGTCAAGCTCAGGACTCAAATGAGAGTGGACTGTAAACCTTTGAGCATACAACAAATTTTTGCAATAAATTTGCAATCAACTTTACAAGTTGAGCACGAATATAATACAAAGGGGAAAACTTTCAGTCAACTGTAATTTAAAATGAAATTATCTTAAATTTCATTCAGTTGAATTGAGAAAGGATTCATTGAGTGCAAAATAAATGTAAAGTCATAAATAAAATGAGCTTGATATTGATAATTATATACAAAAAATTTGGTTACTATGAGATAATGATACAAGGTGCCGCTACTGTGAAACTATACATCCGTTAGTAAAATTATTCCTTCTTTTTAGGAGAGCCTCAATGTGATTGCGACCATAAGCGTAGCGTCACCCCCCCCCCCCCAACACAACTTGCTAAATACGAAATTTTTAGAACCTGAAATTCTGTAAAATCAGAGCGAAAATCGTATCATTTATATTTCTTTCTTTTTTTTTTTTTAATTTATCCTATCTTAGTATTATACCTGCATGTCTGGGGTGAGAGGGCACGGGGGAATATAGGCCCTCTGTCAATAGTTTCGATGTTTGGCACATGATCTTTTATGAAAAGGGACAAAAATCATCAGAAAGATTGTTTCCGTTTATGTTACCCACTAGTGCAACCAGAATTATCGTCTGGGAGGAGTTTTTTATTAGTCAAAACAGTCCTTGAGTTTGCCAATAGTGTTAAATGCAAGGCCTCAGGGGTGTTTTAGCCCAGTGGCGTAGCAAGGTCTGTTGGCACCCGGGGCGGAGCACTATATTTAACCCCCCCCCCCGATTCATTAAAATAACAACTAAAATTTTTTTTGAGGATTTTTTTTTGTTTATTTATTTATTTTTTCAAAAATTAACAAAAAAAAATAACAAAAAAATTAACCAAACAAACAAAGTATAATGATAAGTCGCATGTAAAAGGCATGAGTAAAAATTCTTTGACGCAAAATTCTTGTCTAAGAAGGAAAGAAAATAATGAGGTAATAAGAAAAATCTTAATTCGTTCACGAAATACTCATGAGATGGTGAAAAAACAATGGTTCATTTTGATTTCGAGTACGTACAAAACACGCAATTTTTCAGGTTATTAGCTGGGTTGCGAATTCGACAAGAAAATGACGGACTCCGGCATCTCAACAACATAAAAATTGTGCCACTTCATTTAAAATCAGGCAGGCAGCACTTAAATGTCACATGAACATCACAGGAATATATTTTTGTTTTAAATTGCTGTAGTTCAGTTTGAGGTAATAGAAAAATGAAATATTCCAAAAGAATTTTGAAAAAAACAAAAATTATTTTTCTTTTTATTTTAGCCTTTTAAATTTCAATATAAAATTATAAATATTTCAAAACTATTCAACGTGGGTGTCTTCAGTATTTTTTCCAATTAGAATAACTATGTTAAAGAACAACATTTTTTTTAAACTTCTTAAACTTTAGTTAGATTTCTTTCCTTCTTTTTTTTTCTTTTTTTTTACAGGAAAGGGAGTGGGTAAATATTTGCCTATTTCATCATTTCCCCGATGAAGGTAGAAAGAACAAAATAGAAATTGAAAATTAAACTCCTGTTATTGGAAGTTTCTCGTCATACACCAAACCTGAGTAGCATACAACCCTGGAAACTGAAGTTAAAAATTCTTTTTTGTTTCCATTAATTGTGACTTTTGTGTTCAAGCAAGCTATGTGCTCGAGCTTTAGCGATTTTTCAGTGAATTTTCCCCCATTTTTTGCATGTAAAATGCTGTGTCTATATTATTCTCTGCAGCAATCGCAGTTAAAATCTTTTTTTCCCCTCATTTTTATACATTCACTTTACTTTCCTCTCTCTTTTATGTTGTGTTTGGTGATGTCCGGAGAAAAGGTCCAGAAACCAAACGATTCACGGACGCAGTGCCGTAATTTCTGCTCCTCCGAGACGGGCTAAGACTTTAAAGTGCCGCCCTTCAAAAGGTCTAAAACAAAAAAATCTAGGAGACATAATCTCCAGATAGACAGAAGTCCGATGGACAGAACATCCCGATTTTTGGACAGCGAGAACATAAGGTCCGGATTTAAAAGTTATTTCTGAAACTGTTATTTCTGTATATTCTTGTGTTTTTTATATCCAGTTTCAGTTTTGAAAGGAAGACAGAAAGAAAAACAGAAATAGCGTGAATTTTCAAAGTGTGATTCTGTATACGTAAAGTAACGTTCCAGGACATTTTTTAAGAGTAATGTATTGCTTTAGTGGGGAGATACATACCAAAAGTTACGTTCTTAAAACGCAATAGGTTGCGTCGTAACGTCAAAAGACTGACGGGTTTTGTGGTTAGAAAAACCTTCCCCTGAAATGAATTTTTTCGAAATTTGGAGTTTAAAAACTGCAGTTTTCCCCCCTAGATTGCTGGAAGAAAAGGGCGGGGGAGGAGTTGGAGCGGACCTCAGAGAAATTTTCAAAATTGATATCCAAAATTGCAGTTTTAGGAAACTTTTATTTACGTCAGGCGGAAGATACTTATACCAAAACGTTACCAAATCTCTTATACCAAAACGTTTTCAAGACTATGGTCAATTTGAAGCAATCTTTGTGACGTTAAGGGGTCTGAGATACCAAAGAAAAGAAATCATTGTATTCTATGTTTGACCCCAGGGCCGTCATTTAGGGGGTCGATTGCCTCCCCCCCCCCGACTTTGAGAAATCAATGTATTTACATATAAGTGGGCGTGCTTTTTTATGTTTTTCGATGAAATTGCATTGTGTTTGGACAGCTTGCCCCCCCCCCCCCGGAAAAACTTGAAATGACGTCCCTGTTTGACCCACTTACAAACAAGGCCCGTTCAAGCCAAGATGGTGCCGGGATCCGGCTAGAAAGTCCAAAACCAAAAGGTCCACGAACAGAAGATCCACGCCCAAAAGGTCAGCGGGATAGAAGGTCCGCGAGACAGAAGATCCAATAGCCATAAGGTCCGACAGCCAAAAGGTCCACGAACAGAAGGTCCACACTTTTGGACAGCGATGGCATAAGGTCCGGATTTCTCAGCGGGTGGACAAAAGGTCCAGATTTTGGGTTTATCTTTTGTCTTCAACTTATTTTGTTAAACATTCAAGTTTTACGTGGTAATTGCCACCATAATGCATGTTTTTTAATATAAAATGTCTCTGTATAGATCCCTTTTCCCCCATTTCTACAGTGAAATAATGATAATTGAGATGATTTGTTTTTGTTATCGTTCTAGATTTTTAATTAATTAATGTTATTTTCGGCAGCGTGAAATAAATCATATTTATCCATGAAACACAATTAGTCCTGATTTTTTTCCCTTTCCTTTCTTTTTTTTTTTTTAACTAATAACAACAATGAAATAAAGGGTTAACGTTTCATAAAATATTACACGATAACTTACCTCATTTATTTGTAGAATTCTTTCAAAAATGTTTCTTTTTTCATACTTTTAAGCATTTTTTTTCCCTCTAAATTAAAAGATAACTTTGCGGGATTAAAAAAATCCTTGCACTAGGATACCGAACTACGACGGACTGATCCGTTTTGCTCTGCCTATGCCTTCAATAAATGTCTGTCCTCTCTCCAATCAGTGTCTGTTGTATAAAAAAATCCTGTTTTCCGAAAAACGACCCCTCCCCTCACCTCACCACTGTGCACTTTTTTGGGCAAATTAGCACAGAAAGACCGAATCATAAAAAGGGAGAGGATAGAAGACATTTAGAAGTCATCTATCTATCTTTGAGCTTCAAAGAAAAGTGCCAATGAATTTTCTTTGACAAGTTGCTGTCCCTGTGTCCTCATGGATAAAGAGCCGAAAATTCAAAGTACTGCCGTTGTCTGGTGATTAGTGTGCGCCGTCTGGTAGTATGGGTTTGTAATGTCTAGCCCGAGGGATCTGCCTGGAAGTGAGCGCTCGGGCAACGGGCAACCCTGGCTCCTGGGTCGTGCCGCAGACGAAAGACTGGGCATCGACAAAGTATCCGACAGTGACAGTTGAACAGTAAAAATCTACCCTCTCATTTGGACAATGGCCATTATCAGTTCAGACGCTTTCATTCGTTAGGGCCTTAGGCTCTGCTCACGTTCGTTACATAAGTACCATTACCAAGCTGTGGCTGTTCGCAATAAATATCGAACCCCATTCGCAATCGAAGACCAGAGAAGCGGTTTGGGTGGGCTTTTAAAAAAGCCTAAAGATCAATTCTATCCAAAGAATTTTATCAAAATATTCTCGCTCTAATCAATGGCAGGCAATTGAAGCCTGAAGACTGCAAGGAGGGGTGCTATTTTAGGTGGGAATCATTGCTCTCTCTTTCTCTTCTAGTCTTTCTGAAATAGTTCTTTGTAAGTGTCTATTTTTTTTCTTCTAATTATTTTTTTTTAATATTAAGTGAGAACATGTCCGTCATTTCAAAGCGTTCAAGGAAGGGGAGGGGATTAGCAAAGGGTACTCAGTGGCGTAGGAAGGTGGGGGCGAGGGGGGCGGTCCGCCCCGGGTGCCAGCTTTGACGGGGGTGCCAAAAACTGCCTGTTTGTGTTTGAATTTTTGTGTAAAATTAAAAAAAAAAAAAAACAGCACTTATTGTTCAAAATTGTGCCTGAAAACAAGACGTGACCTTTCTGAAATATCGAGGTTGGGGGGAAGGGGGGGGGGTTGTCGCACGTAAAAAAGCAGCAGTGACTTTGCCGAGTGCCGAGATACGTAGGGGTGCCTCAGCGACAGATGAGGGGTGTCGCGAAAAACTAATAGGTGAAATTCAAGAACTTACATGAAACTGAAATACTAGTTATGATCTTCAATTTTATACTCTTACCACTTCTATGATATTTTTTTTCTCCGTAGAAATATACATTTGTGATTTGTGTGCATGTATATTTTATATTAGACAACTTTGGGTGTTGTGAGTCATAGTGTGGCGTAACTTGAAAAAGTTCAATAACCTCTGACATAGGGTGCACTTTTTCGGGGTCCAGAAAACTCAGTGGCATAGTCAAGGAAGGGGGATCCCCTCTCCTTATATATGATGATATGTAAATTCTTTCTTTTTTTTAAAAAAATTCATTGAACTTTTTTCTTATGAAATATTACTTTTTGCAATGTTTTTTTATGTGTGTTCAGTAAGTACATTTTGCTAATCCCGTCCCCTTCCCCGAATGCTTTGAAATGACGGACATGTTCTCACTTAATATTAAAAAAAATAATAATTAGAAGAAAAAAAATGGACACTTACAAAGAACAATTTCAGAAAGACTAGAAGAGAAAGAGAGAGCAATGATTCCCACCTAAAATAGCACCCCTCCTTGCAGTCTTCAAGCTTCAACTGCCTGCCATTGATTAGAGCGAGAATATTTGATAAAATTCTTTGGATAGAATTGATCTTTAGGCTTTTTTAAAAGCCCACCCCAACCGCCTCTCTGGTCTTT
>JAXGGA010016892.1:0-25624 GCA_038373865.1 Uloborus plumipes | reverse complement strand
TGTTTTAGAATTTGCATGGCAGCCAAAACAATTGTTTGCTAAAAATAAGATTACGTATTAGAATTTATTCATTAGCACATATTTAAAAATGGCTGCTGCAGAAGGAAATAAAAATCATTGACTTGAATAAAAGAGGAACTAAGATAAAATTTGATTTAAAGTTATAAGTGAGAAATAAAATTCCTTACCAAAAAACAATTATTCCCAAATCGCTTTCTTCCTGTAAAATGAATTTGTAAAAACTCCCAACGAAAGAGTTGGTTTAAATATTTGTATCGCAGCCAAAATAAGTCCCTGCAGAAAAATATCAGCAGGGCGAGGACTGCTGATGGTCTTTGAAAAAGGTGAGAAAGGTGACAAATTTTAAAACAAAGGTGACTAAAAGGTGACAAAAAAGTAACTAAAGGTGACCAAAAGTAATTTGTTAAGAAATCAAAAAACAGAAAACGATTATCATTTTTCTGACTTTTACCAAAATAGCCTACATACTATTTTTAAAGACTTAAATTCCGAACATGAACATGATAGGGCTGGAAGTAACAAAATAAATCATTTTAGGACATATTTCAAAAACTTTCAGGGTAAACTCTATGTTAGGGATGATTGTGAGCTCATAAAAAGAATACCTTGAAAGTTTTAAAGAGAAAATGTGTATGTGTGAGGGGTGGGGGTGTTTTTTTATAACCAAGCCCTATTTCTTTAGCGCACCTAATTTTTATAACTATACATATATAATAATTAATTTCCTTTCATAACTATCACATTTCATGTATTCGAATAGTTTCAAATAGTTTTTAGTCAAAATATTGTGCATGCATTTAATTAAAATTTTAACATGAGTAAGAAAGTTACTTTTGAGCTGGTGCTGAACAAATCATCTCCAAAAAATATATTTTTAAGGAGAAATAAAAAAAAATTATTGTGTGTCTTTCAACAAGGAATAAGCAAGCATCAAATGTGTGAAGTATGAATCTTACAGCGGAAGCAAAGAAATGGCCGATTTCAAAGTTAAGGCGTTAAAAGTATGAAAGTGGCATATAAAAGATTTCAAATAAACTTACTTCAGATTTACAATTGAAAACTCTACGATAATACATATTATTCTTACTATCCACATGGGCAAAATAAAATTTTATCAAATCTTCAAATTTAAACTTAGACATTTTGATTTTCATAAAAGAGGCAGAATTTCGCTCAAAAATTTTAAATTTATGATTTTTTAATATAAATAGATTGCATTGATTTGTCTCCTAAGGGTAATAAACATCAAAAATGAGAAAAATTCGATTCTCATATCGGATGCAAATCGATTGCATTTTTTGAAATGAAGGCATCAAATTAAAAAAAAAAGATGCAAATAAAATAATTTATTTAAGCAAAAAAAAACAATTAGAATGGCAGCTCAACATTTCTATTCAATAAATACACTGCGATGCAAAAGTTTAGACAAAACTCAAATACGTAAATAAAAAGAAAACTATTCAACGAAATGCTTTCAAATTTCTACTGCAGGTACACAATATGGTCCCAAATACGTGTCTGGAGTTCTTAAAACTATAACTGGAATCAAATTTTGGATATTACAAAAGACATTTTTTTACATTGTTGCAAAAGTTTAGACAATAGTCAGATTTTATGCAAATATCCCTTGAAATGTGATTGGTGGAGGAAATGCGGGACTGTATTATTCATTTATAAAGTGCAGAGATTGCTGAATAAATAATCAAAATCTCAAAAGCTCTTTAGTTCTCGTGTAAAGAAGATGAGAAAGTTTGGAAGCCGAAATTTGAAAATGAACCTACTTTATTAATTTTTTGTCTTTTAAATCGGCTCTAGTATGGTAGTACATTGTTTTTTACTTTGTGGAGAGCAAATTCAGACATGCGTATCGATCAAAAAGTCCAAGAAAAATTATATTTCTTAAGGATGAAGGAATTGAAAAAACGGCTCAGACTGACGATTCGCCCCTTAATCCTACAAAACTTCAACTTGGGTCAAAAACAGCACGTGACAGCATAAGTAGATGAACAACTGAATCGGAATGCATAAAAAAAACAAAGAATTGTGCCTGAGCCTTTTCGGACAGAGTGTCCCAAATAAGCCAGATTTTAATGTGAAAAGCAGCATATGTATCATCGTGACTAAAAAATGAATGGTACTTTCTTTGATAAAAATTATTAAAATTGGGATGGCCTAGATGGATTATAATTCTTTTCGCGGGACTTGAGAAATATCCAATGATCATATGCTGTGCTGCTTTTACCAATAAAATCTGGCTTATTTGGGACACTCTGTCCGAAAAGGCTCAAGCACAATTCTTTGTTTTTTTTATGCATTCCGATTCAGTTGTTCATCTACTTATGCTGTCACGTGCTGTTTTTGACCCAAGTTGAAGTTTTGTAGGATTAAGGGGCAAATCGTCAGTTCGAGCCGTTTTTTCAATTCCTTCATCTTTAAGAAATATATTTTTTCTTGGTCTTTTGATCGATACGCATGTCTGAATTTGCTCTCCACAAAGTAAAAAACAACGTACTACCATACTAGAGCCGATTTAAAAGACAAAAAATTAATAAAGTAGGTTCATTTTCAAATTTCGGCTTCCAAACTTTCTCATCTTCTTTACACGAGAACTACAGAGCTTTTGAGATTTTGATTATTTATTCAGCAATCTCTGCACTTTATAAATGAATAATAAAGTCCCGCATTTCCTCCACCAATCACATTTCAAGGGATATTTGCATAAAATCTGACTATTGTCTAAACTTTTGCAACAATGTAAAAAAATGTCTTTTGTAATATCCAAAATTTGATTCCAGTTATAGTTTTAAGAACTCCAGACACGTATTTGGGACCATATTGTGTACCTGCAGTAGAAATTTGAAAGCATTTCGTTGAATAGTTTTCTTTTTATTCACATATTTGCATTTGTCTAAACTTTTGCATCGCAGTGTATTATTAATAATTATCGGTATAATCATCGAAAATTCGAAAAAGCAAAGAAATTCCGGAGGTGAGAAGATAAAAGCATTATAAAAATATATATTTCTGGTATTTTCACATAACATCGAAAATACCGGAAATTCGGTAAAATACCAGAACACAATCGCCCTAGTTATGTTCAAAGATTTTTCTTTAAAATCAATTATATTAACACCTGAAATTATGAAGTGAAGATAATGACGATTATTTAATGAACATATTTTTTTTTTCATATTTTTAATAGCTCATTGCAAAATCATTAGTGTATCTTTCTTGTTTCTGTGAAATAAAAGCAAAAATGCTTCACTAAAAAGTGTTGACAATAGAGAATGAGTGAAAATCCCATCTCTATGCAAATCATCAACCGAATTTCGTTTCAAGAACAAAAAAAAAAAAAAGAACTGCCAAGTATCCTTGGAACAGGTGCACCTGTTTTTTGTTTCTTTTTGAAACTTTTAAACAGGTGCTTCTAAAGGCTTTGTTTTGTGAATGAGTCACAGTTGAAACACTTTTTTTAATAGTTGAATGACAGATGTTTGCTTTTTTTTTTTTTTTTTTTTCAAAATTCTATTTAATTTCAGGTAAGGAAAAGAATATTTATACTTTTCAAAAATTTTATTAATCAGAAATAGATTTTTCTAAAACACATTTCAAGAAAGGTTTAAAAAGGTGACAAAAATTCCAAAAGGTGACAAAAAGTAACCAAAATTTCAAAAGGTGACTAAGGCAGGAATTCAAGTGAAACACGGATGATCGCAACTCACCAATGCAATCGCAAATTCCCAAATTTGGATTCAAGTGAAACATTACAATCGCTACGAGATGCGATTCCAATGCAATTCGACTACCAGTAGCGATTGCAATTTTGGTCTATTGCTCTCTCCTCTTCCGCAGGAATTCAAGTGAAAAACCATTGCAATCGCTTCGAGGCGATCGCAATTGCAATCGTTACTGGAAGTCGAATTACGATAGAATAGCATCTCGTAGCGATTGTAACGTTTCACTTGAATCCAAATTTGGGATTTTGCGATTGCATTGGTGAGTTGCAATCGTCCGTGTTTCACTTGAATTCGGCCCTGAAGGTGAGAAAGGTGACTGAGTCCTCGCCCTGCATCAGTTATAATTTTATTCGTTAATACATATTCAAAATGGGGCAACAGAAACAAATATGGATTGCACACACAAAAAAAAAAAGTTCATGCTAAAAACATCAACCAGAATTTTATTTGTTGTCACGCTGACGTCACGATGTTTTTATCAAGAAAAGTTCTAATGTAATTCATTTCCAGTAGCGATTGTAATTTGCGATGGCCTGTTTCACTTGAATCCCTGCCTACGGCAGGAATTCAAATGAAACAGGCGATCGCAAATTACAATCGTTATTGGAAATGAATTACATTAGAACGTTTCTTGATAAAAACATCGTGACGTTTGACTATGAAAAACGAGCTAGATAAAACGTCACAGCCTACTTGGCGAATAAGAGGAGATCGCTGACTGCTTGTGAGCTCTTATTGGCTCCACCCGTCGTGACGTCAGTGCCAAGTTAAGTTGATGATAATGTAATTCACTTCCAGTAGCGATTGCAATTCGAAGAGATTGCAATGGTGTTTCACTTGAATTCCTGCCTAAGGCCAGAATTCAAGTGAAACACGGACGATCGCCACTCACCATTGCAATTGCAAATTCCCAAATTTGGATTCAAGTGAAACGTTACAATCGCTACGAAATACTATTCTACCGTAATTCGACTTCCAGTAGCGATTGCAATTGCGATCGCCTCGAAGCAATTGCAATGGTGTTTCACTTGAATACGGCCCTAAATTGTCTGAATGATTTGATCAGCTTTGTGGTCGAAGTACTAGAAACAGTTATTACCTTTTCCTTTTCTCCCCCCCCCCCTTCTCTCTTTTTTTTAAAGCTTTTAGTACGGGTTCTCATTCACATATATTTCTGAACCTGGACTTTCAATTCAGCATACACGAAATTAAAATATCAAGCGAATTTGAAAATTAATAAAAAATATTTTTGAAAAAAAACTAGAACCAACTTCAGAACTTTAATTAGCAATTGCTCTAAAAATTAAAGAATAATTTTATTGGTTGAACACCATCAATACTACTTTTAAACATAAGTTTTGAAGTCTTCGGAAAAGCACTAAGGCAGGGATTCAAGTGAAACAGCACTGCGATCGCTTCGAATTGCAATCGCTACTGGAAGTGAATTACATTATCATCAACTTAAATTGGCATGACGTCACTACGGGAGGAGCCAATACGAGCTCACAAGCACTCAGCGATCTCCTCTTATTCGCCAAGTAGGCTGTGACGTTTTATCTAGCTCGTTTTTCATAGGCAAACGTCACGCTGACGTCACGATGTTTTTATCAAGAAACGTTCTAATGTAATTCATTTCCAGTCGCGATTGTAATTTGCGATTGCCTGTTTCACTTGAATCCCTGCCTAAATAGTCTTCTGAACTGTCAATCATACGGAACTACAATTCAACTATAAGTATAAATTTTAATGGATCCAGGTGCTTTAGGCAGGGATTCAAGTGAAACAGGCTATCGCAAACTGCAATCGCTACTGGAAATGAATTACATTAGAACGTTTCTTGATACTGGAAATGAATTACATTAGAACGTTCATCGTGACGTTTGCCTATGAAAAACGAGCTAGATAAAACGTCACAGCCTACTTGGCGAATAAGAGGAGATGGCCGACTGCTTGTGAGCTCTTATTGGCTCCGCTCGTAGTGACGTCAGTGCCAAGTTAAGCTGATGATAATTTAATTCACTTCCAGTAGCGATTGCATTCGAAGCGATCGCAGTGCTGTTTCACTTGAATCCCTGCCTTAATCGCATTCGCATACATTACATTGAAAACAATTTATTGATGTAATGGAACTAATATTCTGTTCTTAATTTTCAATGATTTCTCTGAAAAATTTTGGTAAAATATGGTTAAAAATCATTTTATCTATCGTTTTTTCGCCAACTTTAAAACATTTTCCATTTTCTTTTGCACGCGAGCTGAGATTGAGCACACACACACACACACACACAGGCTCTACTTTGCCTATTGGGCCTCTCCATGATAAATAAAACTCGAATTAGGTTCCTCACTTCTTATATTTGGCAATGTAAATTTAAACTCAAAATCATAACAAACGCACGCTTCCGAAGTTTGCTGTCTGTTGCGCAGCCTGCTGTTGCGTATACTTTACTTATTTTTATTAAACTTTTTTATATTTAGTGCATATTTTAAAGTTTATTACTTCACATCCTGTGCAGTTGCTCATTTTTTCTGCAAATTACTGATACTTAAATAGGAGTAACATGGAAGGAAGTACTCGGAAATTGGAAGTGGTGCGTCATGTTTTCATTTTTGTACATTTCACTATTTTGTGTATACTTAAAAGAAATGTTTAGGTTTGTGAAGATGCCTTACCTCTGTTCTAAAGATAAAAGGCATAATATTTTCTTTCAAATTAAGTCGAGGTATAACAGACTGACCGAAGTAAAAGGGTTTTCAGTGTGACACGGGTAGTTCGACTTCTATTATCTCCAAAAATCTTGAGATTTTTGTAACATTCGAATTAACTTTGCATTTGTAGTCAAAATTTTTTCTGAAACCTGATAACTTCATGCAATACAGAGCCAGCTCGGTTAATGTCATCCAGAATAACCGAACTGGCTTTGTATTGCACGAATTTCTTGCCTTAACCCTGCTACTGTGTTCGGGTCCTTTTCGACCCAAAACAGATTTCATTTGCTTATAAATTTTCGAGTAACGTTGGTATAACGTTTTAACTTCATGAATGTGTTCATTTTCATGTTATATTACACACATATTTTTTTTGTTTTGATTGAAGTATAACCCTACTTGTCAAAAAAAAGTTTACTAATACTGTGTTCGGGTCCTTTTGGACCCATATGCTTAAAAAGCATGTATCAGAGAAACAAAATAATTTTATGCTTGTTTATTTTATTCATAATTTATGAAACAATAAATAAAACATTTGTTCATTGTTTTTGTACGTTTTTTAAATATTTTTTAATGGTTATCTTCTGTTTTTCTTTCATTCATTTTTTTTCTTTTTTTTTTCTTTCTGAATACCATTTCTTCCTTTCTATGAATTGAAATCAGTACCAGTGAAAATGTTTCAAGGTTAACTTTCATAGAACTGCAAACTCTGCAATTATGCCTATCTGAGGGGAATTCCCTTTTACCCCCTCTCTCCGCCGCTTCCCCCGCGCATATGATTCTGTACATAAATCTGTACATCTCATACAAATGTTGTACTGTTCGTATTTCCATTTTTAACACTTCTTTTTAAGCTTAAAAATTTCTAGTAAATTTCTTAAAGTGACAGCTTACATAATTTTGTTAGTTTTCTTTAGTACGAAAACTGGAATTGCTATAATATTTAAAATTTATTTATGTGTTTTCTCGGAATAAATATGTAAAATAAAATACAAAAATTGAGTGATTTATGTTTGGAAGTTTCTAATAAAATCAAATATAACAATTAAACTCGAAAAAATATAAAAAAGCGGTGTTAGGGAATAAATTACATATGTTGGGTCCATTTGGACCCGAACACAGTATACGTATGTTCGGGACGAACACAGCAGCAGGGTTAACCAGCCTGCCTTAGGGACAGTAACTTACTGCTTAATACCTGATGATAACCTTCAAAGCTTTTTCGTTCTTTTGCTCAACACAGGGGTGATTGTGTTCCGGTATTTTACCGGATTTCCGGTATTTTCATGATAGATTCCGGTATTTTCATATTCGAAAATACCGGAAGTAAAATATTTTTAATTATGCTTTTATCTTCCCACCTCCGGATTTTTTTTCTTTTGCGAATTTTCGATGATTATGCCGATAATTATTAATAATATTCATCAAATAGAAATGTTCAGATGTAAATTCTAAGTGTTTTTTTTTTACCTTACTAAATTACCTTATTTGCATTCGATATGAGAATCGAATTTTTCTCACTTTTGATGCTTATTCCCCTTAGTTAGGAGACAAATAAATGAAATGTAACAAATGCAACTTTCATTGCTTTATAAATGCTTTCGCACAACAAATAGCAATTCTGTTAGACTTTTGCTTTCGCCTTAAAATATTTTTTTGAAGATAATTGCTCATCACCAGCTCAAAAGTAACTTTATTACTCATTTACAATTTAATTAAATGCATGTACAATATTTTGACTAAAAACTATTTGAATATATGAAATGTGTTAGTTTATGAAAGGAAATTAATTATTACTAGGTGTGCTTAGTAATAGGGGCCTTGGTTTTAAAAAAACACTCCACCTCCCCCCCCCCCCCCACTTTTTCTTTAAAACTTTCAGGTATTTTTTTATGAACTCACAATCACCCCTGGCTTAACAAAGTGAAATATCTAAAAAAAATGGAAACAATGTTTAAAAAGTTTAAAATCGAGAAACTATATTAAGTGTTCTTTCATTCAAAATAGTTGTCCTTTTCTTATAGTAGTGTGAATCAAAAACATTTCGAAGGGGAATATAGCTACATTTCAGGAAAGAATATTGTAAGTTTTAGTTCTTTCTATAACCAAAAGGGAAATGTCTGTTTTGGTGGGGGATGTCTCCCCTAATTCCTGTCCCCTTTACAGTTTTTTTTTTCTCTTTTTTTTTTCCTCACTGAATAATTAGACCCAATAGATTAAATATAATAAATTCCTGGCTATTTGTCAAATATGGTGGCACAGAGGCCACGGATTATCTGAAAAATAGGTAAATAACTATACCAGTGTATACAATAGCTAAAAAACATCAGTAACATTCAAAAGTATTTTTAATTTACAGATAAAAACTATAACATTGAATGTAAAAAATATCTTTGACAGCTAAAAACGACCAATAATGCAATCACACTTTTTTGCATGCAGTAAATTCTTGTGAAAAAAAAAGAAACCAAACGGGAAGGACCAGCAAATATTCAGAACCGGGGATAATCAGGAGTTTTCTGTATTACTGAAATCTGACTTTAAAGTTCTAAATCTTGTTGGCCAATTGATTCTACATAGATTTATCATTTCAGTAAATGTAATATTTTTGTTTTCTTTATGTCAAATGTTGGGATTACAGAATTCAGTTCGACACGCAATATCAGTGTTGCTCCACAGTATGCACTGAGAAGAGAAGAGGCAAGAGTACAGATGCTGTACACGGGCTCAGCTAGTTATTAAATTGCACTTATTGATACTTATTTTCTTTCCTCTTTTTCTTCCAAATTCAAAAGTTTTTTTTTAATACTTTTATTTTTTAAGTTTACAAATTTTGGAAAAGCAAAGAATCTGAAATGCAATGTTGTTTCTTAAACTTGATACTATTAGGGAATATGAAACCTAGTTTGTGTTTTTTAGAGATTTAATTAATATAGAATAATCATAATAATGTTTTTGCTGCTTGATAATCTTTAGCTTCCAACTGCTGATGAAGATGATGTCACTTGTCGCACTTTTGTTCTGAAAGATGAAGATCATACATTAGGGAACGCACTGAGATATATCATTAGTCTTAAGTGAGTTGTTATTATTACGTGTTTCAAACTGACTACAGAAACATTTTGCATTTTTTAAATAAATTTTTATTTTGAAGCCCCCAAGTTCAACATTGTGGATATTCTGTTCCTCATCCTTCTGTGCATGATATTAACTTCAGGATTCAAACTCATGGTAACGCATTTTATTTTATTCTGATTTATTTTTTAAATAAATTATATTAAATTGGCCTGCTTCTAGTTTTCTTTTAATCCAAGGATGCCCAACTATGGCACAGATTGTATCATTGAAATTTTTCAAGGCTAGGAATCTTATTGTAGTTGGCACAATTTAAAAAAATACTGAAATAATTTAAAATTATAATACTGAACTTTTATCTAGGAAAAACCTTACCAGTACTATGATATTTTATTAAATCATATAAATAAAACAGAATATATATGTGTGTGTGTGTATGTTCTCTATACAAATCCACAGTTTGCATTGGATCTGGACCAAATTTGGCAGGGAGGTACTTGGCCACCCTTGAAGGATCGTAGGGGGGTTTTCGAATGCAAAAAACTTACCGGCCCTTTCGAATTTCAATTTAATGACTAGAAAATGGCTTAAACTGTCTTTCTACCCGAAATAATTATCAGATCTTCTCGATTTTGGCTCCTTGGAGAGCTCTCAAAAATATCCTTCAGGGGAATATCCTTCCAAAGGTGTTGAAAACTTCTAACCACTAACTTCACCCAGGAAAAAGGTACGGACATTTTTAAGTTAGTAAAAACAATTTTAAATTTTATATATTAAAATCACCTGCACAAACGTGAAATAAATGATTAATGAGAAGAAGGTGTTGTCATTTTTTTATATAAACAAATCAAATTCTTGCTTTTACTTTTCGGATTTTCCTGCAGCTGGTGGATTTAAATTTTTTTTGGGGATTGATTAATTTTTCGTACTGCACAAAATGTTGACATTAATCTAATCAGGACTTTTAGAAACTCGCCACTTGACAAAACTCTTAATCACAATGTTAATTGGGTAGAGCTGGGCACGCAGCTAGTATTTATATAAATTCTGCACGCTTTTTTAGTATTGTGTTTGGAAAAACAAGAACTTCATAGCATTTTAAAAGTTGGGGGAAAAATGTTTCATTGTGGCAATAAGGTTTCTAATAGCAAGTCAAGTACTTAGAGATGCTTTGTTATCAGCAGTGAAAGACTTGCTGCCTTCACACAGGGCCACCGAGAGGTTTACCGGGGCCCCGGGGCAAAGTACTGACATGCGCCCCCCCCCCCCTTCCAAAAAAAATCTTCAATACTCTGTCAACTTACGTTCGGTGCAGAGAAGAAAAATAACAGTATTTCGTATTTGCTCATTTTTCTATTTTTCTTCCAATTTTATATTTTTGTGTGTTTCATATTTTTATAATCAGCTCGTGTGCTGTACTTAAGTATGCTATGATATAAATGCGTATGAAATAAATCAGAAATATACATAGCACAAATTTACAAATAATATTCCTACTTCAATTTACTAATAACCCCCTATTAATAATTCTATCACTACTTCCCAAAATTAATAATACATATTTACATAAATTACACATGTATGTGTTTTAAAATCCTTTGAAAAAAATTACATTTCTTGACTATTAAAAGCGTTATTCCTCACTTTGAAAGTTCATTAAAACTTTCCATTGTACACGTAAGAAATGCCTGGTAAGTACTACAGAAGATAGCCCCCTAAGGCATTGGGCTACAAGCACTCGTTGCGTTGCTGTGGACACATGTAGATGCGAGATGTTTTTGCTTTGCCTACACAAAAATGAAGTTCAGTTAACCAAAAATACTGCCTTTTTTTTTTAAACTCGCATCCCGGGCCCCCTCTTGGGCCGGGCCCCGGGGATTTTGCCCCTGCTGCCCCCCCTTCTCGGCGGCCCTGCCTTCACAACAACAGGTTCTTTGTCATTTTGGAAGGCATCTACTTTAAAAGGCTTTGTTTCTGAGAATATAAGAGCTTCTTGTCAATCATGTCTACTAAAGAAACCTATGCTCACAGGTGTTTGAAAAACATGAGCTGCGATGTCTTCTTTTTTGTCAGAACTCATAATGGCACATTTCTCCTCCTACCAATTCTAGTTTGAAGAGTGCAGTAGCAGCAAGGGCTATGGAAGCAGACTCCCCTAGTCTTTTTTTTTTTTTTTTTTGAGACATTTGCAGGAACTTTAAATTTAGTTCAAGCTGGACAAAATCTGCAGAATTTTCACAAAATTACATGTTTAGTAAAAAGATATTTGCAGAAAATTATGTTTGACTACACCTGTTTTATGCTCCTTAAGCGTTCTGTCTCTGAGACTTGGTCTCATTATTAGTCATGTGCTGTTATTCTGGGTGAAAACATTTCTTCTAATGCGGTGTTAAAGCATTTAGAGCTCATTAATGTTTGGAGGAGCAGGCATAGTGAAGGGTTTTACATTTTCTGTCAAGAATGTGACTTGAATTTTAATTTCAGGCTTTTTTCTGCAGTAAGAGAAAGGAGAATTTGTACTGAACAAATTCTCCTTTCATAGTCCTGTATGAAACAGTTTTGATTTTAGGGTCATGGTTTTTCAAACAAGCATGTTTCTACGTGTACTGTACAGTGCTTAAAGTGCTTGCAGAACAATTTTGGTCAAATGATTTTACGTTGCAGAACATCACAAAGTATTATGCTTTGGGGTTTACTGCTTTTCATCTTTCGTTTGTCATTCACTTGACAATTGGTTTAAACTTGTGAACTATTCTTCTTTTTATGCAATAAAGCTGAGTTTTAAACTCATTTTCAGCAGGGCCGCGCCAAGCCTGATCGGCGCCCTCGTGCAAATGTCTTCTGAGCTGCCTATGCAGTAACGTTCGATAATTAACAACAGCAGTGATGTTTTATAGACAAATATAATTTAGAAAAAAGAGTTTTGCGGATAATTCCGCCCCCCCCCCAAAAAAAAGTACTTCCAAATGTCGAAAAACTCTTTCTCACATAACATTATAGTCTCATTCTTTTCAAAATGATTATTCTCAATTTTTGTTCTATTTTTTAAGGAGTAAGTTTTTTTAAATATCCCGAAACATTTATTTCGTTATAAGCGTTAGAATATAAAGACTATTAAACTTAAGAAGCTCAAACTAAAATAGTATGTTTTTCAATAGTTGAATTTTAAAAAAGTACATGACTAAAATTTCTTTTGTGTCAAATTCAAATCGTTCCTGTAAAGCAATCAAAGAGTCAATGATCCAACAAACAGTTTTACCGTAATCTCCAAGATCTCTTTGCCTGATTTTCTTTTTCTTAGTCTTATTTCGACGTGAATTTATTAATCAATTAATTTTTTATAAGGAAAACATTCAATGGATGTATGAAACTAGATCTGTGTATTCTTTTAGTATAGAAAAAGTTCCACATTAAAAAACATATATATATATATATTAATCTAGCTATTTTTTTTTGGGGGGGGGGAGTTAAAAAATGCGCTAAAATGAGCACATAGACAGACTCATTGTTTTAAAGTTGTCCTTGGAGCAGGGTCAAAGGGTGCAAATTTCATCGGTAAACAACAAAAACCACGCAGACTGATAATATTTTGATTTCTCAAAGCCCCCCCCCCCCCCCCTCCAACGACTGGCCTGGTTTTCGAGAATTGCAGTCAACTCTGTCATTTCAAACTAATATTCCATCTCAAACAACACTCCTTTATTACCGTACCCCAGATAGACTCCACCATTTTACCGTAAATAAATAATTACAAAATTTAAAATGTGTGAAGCTGGCTAAAAGTCAATACTAATTATTATTATTGTAAGTTTTAAAAAATCTGGACGTGCGATAGAACATACACACGACTTTCTTACTGCAAATAACTCAGCAAATTGGGGGTAAAAACAAAACAACGTTTTCGACATGAGCTATACGAAACCTTGTATCAAGTGTTCTAACACCAGGGGCGGCCCTAGCGCCGGACATTCCGGACCCCTGTCCGGGGCGGCATTTGGACTCAAATATGATTGGGATAAAATAAAGTTATATTTGGGGGGCTAAAATAAAGTTTCCTTCAAGGAAGGAAAAGTATGAACGAATTTTACAAACATAATTCTTTTTGTACTTCGGAATTGAAAAAGGTATGAATGTAGCGATGTTTAAGCGTGTTATTTAAATGTATCCCCTTCAACGTAACACTTTTGGTTGTTTCAACATAGCCTATTAAAATAAACGAATCACCGATTTAAAAGAACCACAAGAACAAGCAATATTTACTTTGATTGATTTTAATTTGCAAAAGAAGTTATACGAGGCGAGTTCAAAAAGTAAGGGCCGTTTGCTTATATTTAAGTAATGGCTGTTCGGAGCACAGTTTAACGACTGCAGCACCATGTACTGACTCATTGCGAAGCTACAGCGTCATTTGTTTTGGTTCTGAAGTTCTATTGTTGTCCATGGATGCAAAGAACAATGGCCGCGAAAATCGTTGATCCCGCCACTTTTTAAGTGCGTTCTGTGATTCGTTTCATATGTGCAAAAGGATCGTTGGCTACTGAAATTCATCTTGAGTAATGGCTGCTTTATAAACCTACATTTATGAGTAAAGGAAAGGTTAGACAATTTAAAAAATGAAAGAAAAAATGTCTTTGACGAAGAGCGGAGTGACAGGCCCAGTATCCAGACTGATGAAATCATTTCACAAGTGAACCAAGCACTGATCGTCGATTGACGATTAGTTGGCCTAGCTGAAGAATTTCCTCAACTTGAAAGCACTATTGTTTACATTGTTGTTTGTTGTTACATCAACAAATTGAGATCTGCAATCTAAAACAAACGCCGCGGTAAACTGTCACCTGGCATAATACTCCTTTACGATATCGCGCGTTCTCACACTGCTGCAAAACCAAGGAGAATATTCAAGATTTTCGTAGGGATTTTTTTGACCATCCCACAGTGGAGTATTTGACTGAAAATCCTGGCCAAAACTATTTCGGAATTTTCGCTCTTCTGAAGGGATACCCTTCTGTGCGTTTGTGCGCTGTACAGCGAAGCTATCCAGCTTACAGCTATGAAACTTGGTACACAAGCTCTCTGAAAGATCAGATGTTGTAACCTGAAGCTCGGTTTTAAAAATTTAATTTAGAAAAAAAGTTATTTAATGTTTTATCCATGTTTTAGACTTTTACGAGTTTACGACCGTAAAAAGGTTTCTGGTAAACGTAGGAAGAAAAACAATGCATCACCATTTAGAGCAAATCAATGTCTTTAAAAGTCTAAATTGTTTGAAGTTTTAACGTAATTTCCCGATTTTCCAGGAATTTCCAAAGAAAGGTCACTTTTTCGACGTTTTTTAATTTATCAATAAACGTAAATTAAAATTCATGCATCCGAGAATCTAATGGTGTTATTGCTCTGAAACTTTTCAAGAATACAATATAAACATTTCACCTTCATTTAAAGCAAAAACGGTGAAGTTAGCTTGCTCCATTGATTTTTAATGAATTTTTTTATAGAGAGATGAAAGAAATATTTTTACCGATTTTCGCTCTGGAACGTTCTTGCCGGAGCAGCTGGCTACTTGCCAAAATCTAGTTTGGAGCAAAAATGGAATAAGAAAGCGCATTTTATACGATGTACTTCTTGTCATTTGAAAGAATGCACTGTAATTAATACTTGTTTATGAAAGAATGCACTGTAATTAATACTTGTTTATGAGAGAAAAAAATGCTGTTTACATAGCCCAGTGTTCTGTGCAAAACAAATTTGAACCTTTTTTTTTTCTTTTCTGAATTCTAGTACTTAATCCATCGGTTATAATCGTTAAAATACTAAGTTTTCCATGCACAAGAAGAAAAAACTTTTTTAATTAAAAAGGACATTTTTTAATTATCTCATACAATGATTTGTTTGTGATTTCTATTTCCTTCCTAGAAGATTCTGAAAAAAAAACGAACATGTACAAATCCAAAAGAAAAAACGTAAATTTACTTAATTCAGTTTAAACCTATTTTAAGCAAAATGGACAAAAAGGGGCAACTTTTTTTTTCAAATACGTTTTAAGGGAACCTTAAGCTTAATTTTGATACCCGAACTTGGGTCCAGAAATGCCCGGAACCCATACAAAAACCTTTCTTTTTAAAAATTTTACTGAAAATAGAGCGATTTTTTTAAAGTTGTGTAAAACACTATTAAAAAAATATTTCCCGAAGCAAATTCTACATGGATTGCACATCATATTAAAGTACATACCTTCGTCTTCCATATTCATTAGTGCTATTCTATAATTTCGAAATAAGCCACCGAATACAGCGCATTGAATGTGAGCAACAAACGAAGCTTCCAGGAAAAGAGCAGCGCAGATTCCACATCGACTGAGTTTGAAGCATTCGTATGGGTCTTAATCACAGTGGAAGGGGTTTTATGTTGTAGATTATGACGTAGTGTCTTATCAGTTGTCCGAAAACGAATAGAAAAGTGAGATTGACCATACTTTACATTTTCGACTTTTGGCCAGGATTTTCACTCAAATACTCCATTGTGCATCCACCATACATTCCCGACCTTGCACCTAGCGACTACTTTCTCTTCTTGCATTTTAAACAGTGGCTCGGTGGAAAACGTTTTGAAATCGAAGAGATACTCAAAATCGTCGTTGTCAACTGATTCAACTCTCAGGCGGCAAGCTTCTATGTCGAGGGGTTAAAAAAGCTGGTGCAGCGGCATGAAAAATGCTTTGAAGTGAACGGCGATTATGTAGAGAAGTGAAGTAAGTTTGTACCTTACTAAATATGACAATAAAATTTGTTTCTTATGAGTATAATTTTTTCTGTGACCAAACGGCCCTTACTTTTTAAACGCGCCTCGTAACTTTTCAAAGGTATTGTTTGCCTATTTTTCTCCTGTTATTTTTGTAGTCTTAGTTACCCCCCAAATGCAGCATTTTATGCTCTATTTTTCAAAAATTTCCTCGGGGGAGAAACCCAGCACCCCCAGAAATTGCGGATATTCTCTACTTCATTAAAAATAGTCACTGCTTGACTTTAATCATACCCATTTTGTTTTATTCAAGGGTGAATAAAACAAAAGAAAAGAAACGAATGAAGGCAGCACGAAGTTTAAAAAACGAGAGGTAAAAAAAAAAAAGACACGAGGTTCTGTATCAGCGAAATAAAAAAAAAAAGGTGAAAAAAATGGCCTGTTCTGCCCTTAGATCATTTAGACTTAATGGTCTGAGGTTATGCCTACAACAAAGTTTTCCAACTACAAAAGGGGCCAATATCTAAAATAGCTTGGGGCGCCATTCGGTCTGAATCCGACCCTGAATACAAGATTTTGTTTTGTCACGCTGTTTTTAATTCCCAACATCTATTTATTGGGTTGGACATTTTTTAGCAATTTATTACTTTTCAAACTTTAATCGTGGAAAAGGGCGGCATTTTGTATTTTTGTCCGGGGCGGCAAAACTGCTAGGGCCGCCCCTGCTAACACCATTGAAAAGGATGCGACTATTCTATTGTGGCCAATCTGGATAGAATAAAAATTCATAAACAAAAACATTTGTAAGCTGAAATGTGCAAATCTTGACATTGAAAATAAAATATTAATAACATTTAACAGTTTAAGTGATTAAGAATATCGTTAAACATTTAACTAGAAAAATATAGGAATAACTCTGAATTTTAACTACTGCTTATAAAACCAAACTACTACTTGTCAAATACTTTTCATAAAACATTTTCAGATTCACTTAAATTCCTATCGAGTGTAACCTCCGGTTTTTCATGTAGCCAAAAATCTGAGCATGTCAAATATTTAATTTTGCAATACCCTGTACATTTTTACTTTACATCTCAAAGTTATTTCGAGTTCAATAGCTCCTTGAATTACACCCTTGTGTTTTGGAAAAAAAATAGTTTAAATATCAAAGTTAAAGTATCTCTAAATATCTCTCGAATTTGCATTTGATAAATAATTAATCACACTTTTTTGTCTGTCAAAATATGACAACAGGGATTGATTATATTTCTGAATTGAAGTATAAAGTGGAGGATATTCCGCTTAAAATCGGAAACTGAAATCTTTCCCGGAAAACCAATAAAATCCGGATTAGTAAGAAGGCATTAAATTCAATATGAAATACAAATGCATTGTCCAAAGGTCTCTTCTTTTTTTAATTAAAAAAATCTAGTGTTTGAAGCAAAGAGGAGATAATTGTGTAATTATGGTCAAATTGTTACTTTTTGAAACTGAAAAGTTTACCTTAACTGTTGTACATAATATCTAAATACGTATTGTGCACAAGTAAATAACATGCAAATATGCTTACCATATTTTTTTATGTACAATGACATAAAGCAGTTGAATCACCACGAACAATTGTTAAAATACTAAAATACAGTGCACTAGAGTACATTTTACGTAGTATTGATTCAATGAAAGGAAGAAACCTATTGAAAAGCAAAAGATTTGCTTGGATTCTTTTGCTTATAACTTTATAGACATGATGAAATAGCTTACACAATGCCTCACTCCGAAGAAAAGCGCTGATGTATTCATTAACATCTCCTGTTTTCATTGCAAAAGATAAAGCTTTTGAATAGCTTGTTTAGACACCAACAAGTCAATAATTTTTCCTTCATGGGTAGGTAGGGAGACAGATTGCTTGTCTCATTGAGCAATATAACTTCATCGCCAGAGTTCGTTTTAATGAAAAGTTAAATTTATTTTTTCATTTGGATTTTTTATTTTTTATTTCTTTTTGGAGCTTTTTTGGTCGGTAGAGCTCGACGCCTTTTAGGCTCTGGCGCCCCAGTGCGCCGCACGGCTTTGCATAATGGCACGGCGCAGCTCTGATTTTAAGTGTTTTTATTTGTGCTTTTATACACTATTCTCATTTTTTTACTAATGTAATAATACATTACTTTTTTATTTTATACTAGCTTTATACCCGGCGTTGCCCGGGTGCGTATTAATATAAAACTTTAGCTTCTCAAAAAATTCTAATAAAAATTTAACGCAAAACTTGTTCATAAACAACGTTCTTAGTTTCACCTTCAGGCGCAAGAATAAATAAATTTTTGGGTGAACCTACTCTCGAGCAGGCAACATAGAGCTGTCCGTGGAAGAAACAGGGAGACCTCAAATCCAATCCGGAGTACTTAATTGACTGTCCTTGTGACTTGTTGATCGTGATGGAGAACGCAAGCCTCACTGGAAACTGTAATCTCTTAAAGTAAAAAGGAAGATCCGTGGGATCCGTGGGGACGGTATACGTGGGATAAAAACCGTTTCACCTTCTCCTTTTCCAGACGATACTCACGCTGACTCTCTGTCTCCGATAGTCTTGATGTAGTAGTCCTCTCTTGTTGTTCTTTTAGATGAAACTGGCGCTGACTCACTGTCTCCGATTATCTTGATAGAGTTGCTCTATCTCTTAGACGATACTCACGCTGCTCATTGCTTTATGATGCTCTAGCCGTCATATCTCTAATGTGCACTGTCGCTAGTCTTCGATTTCTCTCTTCAGGACTCTCATTTTTACGTTTTTCAGCCTTTTTTTGCCTTAGGATGAACTTGTCCTATTTCTTTCCGTTTCTTCGGAGGCATTTTTGCAGAGTGGTAGCTAAATATACTTACAATTCAAAAATTTATGTTTTTCAAATTCGTTGTTTCCGAGCCTCGAGGTAGAAAGGTTGATAAATCAGAAATAAATTACTTTCTCGCTTTAAAGGTTTATCTCTATCAGTTGAAAAGAAAAAAAAAAGCAGTTTAATTGTTTTTGACTTATTTCATGCTAAAATGAAATAGGTGAGCCTTGAAATGAAAATTCATTGTTTTAATTTTAATCTTTGTTGGAAAATGCTAATATTTAAATACCATAAATTTTATCAATTTGTAACCTAAAGGCTCATGTCGATTAAAAAAATAGGCCTAATAACAGGCTAGATTCTTATAAAAGGGTCATTTTGTGACAAAAACTTGAATTTGAGCTTTTTAGATTTTTTAAAATTTCAAGACCCCGCCTATGAGAATTCTAGGGCATCAAGGAACCTCTGTGTCAAGTTTGATGAAAATCTGACGCAAACTGTGGATTTGTATAGAGAACAAGTATATATACATACACTCATTTTTATAGATATAGATTTTAAAATTTATTTGTAATAACAATTTTAAAAAAAGGCTAGTTAATAGTTGAAAATTAGTCTGAAAAAAAGTCTTATTTCTCAGTCCAATGCCTTATTTTTGTTTCAGCATCATATAATTTTGTAAAAGTCGTTGACATAATTTAAAATTAATAAAATAACCAATGTTAGAGTAACTCAATTAAGATTGATAGAATTTTGAAGTAAAAAAAAATTAAACACTTAAATAGTGTGTTTGACAAATGATTGTAAATATCATTCATACATGACTAGTTTTTAAAACGCACTGATAAAATTTTGATTTGAAATTATAACATTTTTAAGCATTCTAAGAATCACCAAACTAATTTCTTTCCTAGTAAAATCATTTAATGGTGTGCCCTTGCTAAATGCTGCCGAGTTTCATAAAATGTTTTTTGTATATGCACTAAAAATAATTTCAAATATATTTTGTTTTTATGAAGCTTTAAACCCAGGATGATAGATAAAAATAATTTTCTTATGGTTTTAGGTGTACCAGCTACTGAAGTTTTCAAAAAAGGTTTAGAAGATTTACAGCAACTTTGTGATCACATGAGTACTACTTTTCAGGTAATCTTAGTTAATTATTTATAATCAGGATTGGGGTTTTGGACGTCCAAAACTGGTTTTGGACAGGACAAGTGGGTTTTACTGTCCAAAACTGTCGAAAACTGTCCAAAAGTTTCTTAAACTGTCTAAAGCATGGCAAAAGGGTTTTAAGCTGACTAATTTCTATCAGCTGTAATATTGATAATGCATACATCTTAGTTTCTTAGTGTTAATTAGTTGTAATTAATTAAAATTTGACAATATTTAATTATATTAGTAATTTTAATATAAATTTAAAAAATGAACAATTTACTCCACTGCATAAAAATTTCATAAAATAGGAATTGGTAGTACTGTCAAAAAAACTCTTGAAGCAGATAATTTCAGCTTCATTTGTAACTCAAAATGTGTAAAACTGAAGTCTTTTGTGGTTTCTTTACAATAATGTTTTCAGTGATGTTCAAATTATTTTTTTAACCTTAGATTGAAGAATAATAAACTGATAATAAAATGTTTTTCATTAATCAAGAAAGTTTTTCTATTTTTGATTTTTGTTTTTAATACTGTGTATTTTGTTTCTAACAATATATATATATATATATATATATGAAGGGCTCGGGCGTAAATAGTAATATCTGACAAGCTAAGACGTATTGTTTCAAATTAGTACAATTAAAACCCATTGCGGATTCTTTGGATATTTTACAAAGCGACAATGGGACAATTGGTGATGCTTGTCGTGTATGGTTAAAGTTACTTAAAGAAGATTGTCTGAAGCCTCACATTACATAAATTTCAAAACGTGTAAATATGTATATACATATTTTTTTTGAATTGTACTACTTTTAAATTTATTCCTAATATTTTATGAAACAATTAAATATTCAGTAAATGTTGCTGTAACATTCTCAAATATTGTGTATCTTTTTAATTAGTTGCAAAACTGATTTTTTGCATTTCAGTCGATTATTGTACCAAATTGAACACCCTCATTTGCATCTATATTTAAAAGAAGTGTAGCTAGTATTAAAAATAAAATAATATAAACTTATAAGAACTAATGCATTTTTTAATGAAGAATAGTAACTTCTAAGTAGCTAGATTAGTATCAGCTGAAAATCTTATATATGTTTTTATGTACATATTTAAATGTTTACATTAAATAAATTAAGTCTTAACTTCAAGTATAATTTTGTGCTTTTGATATTTGTTCAAAATATAAAATTGTACTAAAAATGTAGTTTTGGACAGTTTAGGACAGTTTTGGACACATGGGTTTTGGACAGGACGGTTTAAACCATGGTTTAAACCGTGGTTTTTACCGTTCTGTCCAATTATTTTTTTTGGAATCATATGTTATAATTTCTTTGAAAAGAGTTTGAAATTGAAATTATTCGATGTGCACAAGTTTTTAAAACATTTTAAGTTGTTGCGAAACTGTTGTAAAAAGATATGTGGCTATTAAATAGGAATATGTGCAATCAATACCTATACCTTTATTTATAAATTATTCTTGGTTATGTATTTAATTTTGTACAAAGAGACTCATTCACTAAAATGGGACTGATTATGATTCTTTAACTTGAACTTCCATGTATCAAAAATTTTTGCATACCAAACTTTGGCAAACTTGCATGTCCATTGCATAAAACATCTTTTTATTTCTCGAAAAAATCTCTGTATATCGATTTTTTTTTACTAAAGCGTAATTTTAGATTTTTTTTACTTAAGTCGTTTTACTTCACGAAAAGTGAAAGTCAAGTGACAAGGGAAGATCACAGAAGGTAAAGCTCTAGATTAGCAGTCGCCAGTTACCGGGCGTTGTATTTGTAGATAAATTTAGTTCTGTTTTAAGAAAAAGGTATTTGATTTTCTGGAGGAGAAAAAAAAAAACAAAAGCTGCAATATTTTAACATTACTGGTAATGCAGTTTTCACAGATTAACAGAAAATGATCTCAAAAGCGGGATTACATTTGAAACAGACTACGTAAAATTAAGATTCTATTGTATTTTTGAATGTTACTATATTTTTAACTGTTCCAAATCTTTTATCTTTTTCCTGCAAAGGGAAGTTGTTGCTGCCCCAAATGTTATGTTTAAAAAAAACTGAAATGTGTTGTCGTTGCTCCTTCCTGTTCCAAAACATAGATTTCAAAATTTATTTTTAAATTCCAAAACAAATATTCAACTGCTTTAAAATGAAGGTTTTGCGGCTTCAAAGCTATATCTCCCCTGTTCTGTGCTACATCACTACAAAATGCAGTATTAAATGTTTTTTTATTTCATTATTTTGATAAAATTTTTTGACATTTTCTGCGTAAAAAGTATTCATCATGACTATTCATTCCCTGACAAATTTTAGGCTGAATCTTCATTGCTCAGTATTTATGCAGTAAATTAAGTAGTCATTCAGGGTAACTTTGAGCCAGAATTCCCTTATTTTGAACTGCCTTAGTCATATTTCATGTTTTAAAGTTTTTGTTGCTACAAAACAAAAGAAATACTCCTAAGCTGTTGGATTGTCATCCAAAATCAAGACATAATTTTAAAACCTATTAAAATGAATTATTAGTCTGGTCCAAAACTGTCCTGATATTTAGGCTAACTTTGAGCAATGTTAGAATATAGTGTAAATTAAATTATTCAAATTAAAGTAGTTTAACTTTAAGGCAAGAAATAAAATTTCTGAAAGTTCAAAAAGTCCTCATTTGTACTTTTCAACATCATAATTTTTATTGTTTATAATCTTGCATAGAATATTAGAGAGAATATTAGAGTCAGAAGAGCCATTTCAAAAATAGCTTCCAAGCAGTAGCTTCAGAATTATGGAATGATGCTATGAGCTGTGTACAATACTGTCATTTTTCTTTGTAAATTATAGAATAAAAAACGTATTTCATAACTTTGCGAGAGAGCAGCACTAGGCCTTTTTTTCTTCTTTCTTTTTTTAAATCAAGTATGCTAAAAAGTTTGAAGTTGCACCAAGTTATCCTGACGGACCAATATTTCCCCACACAGCGATTGTAAGAAAGGGAAACTAAGTAATGCAATGGTGTGTGAGGCAACCCACTGAAATTCATTATTTTCTCCAGGGTTCATCTTGAGCATGCATATTCATGTCATGCTTCATGCATATAATCATGTTTCAAGATGACACTTTTTTAGTTCTCTATCATTTTAATGTGCATGCTAGACATTGTACCATCTGATTTCCCTTAGTTTCAGCAGCTACAGTAGTTTTAGTGTGTAAAAAACTTGAAATTTGATCGACATCAAAATACCCTCTTTGAATACAAAACATTACCCAAAACATTGATTTTTATCGGTACAAGATTGGAAATTTACACACGAGATAGCAAAACATATGTTAATAACGAGAGTAACTGCATCACTGATCAAAACTAAAAGCCGGGTAAAAAAATTACTGTTTTGAGAAAAGAACATTACTTTCAAGTCCCCCTAACATAATATGCTAGTTGAAATGCCCATGCTTGAAACTTATCAGGTTATCTGGCTTCATCTGCAGCTTAATATAATCCAAATATTTAATCATTCTAAAATCCTATTGATATTGGATGCAAAAATTCCAATTTTTATTCTTAGTCTGCAACATTATATCATTGAAATTTAATGTAAGTCCTAAATTAAATTCAGCAAAATTGGATTTTAATTTCATTGCAAAATCAACAAAACCTTTTTTATTTCCAGTAGCATTTTTATTACAGCCTTAGTATTGAGTCTAATTATTCTTTTATCACTTGAACTAGCAATCACCTAAGCTCAGTAGCTTGTTATTCTGTTTTACTTCTTTTCTAGAGTGCATTAAAGGAATACAATGAATCTAATGCTGATAATGCAGATGATATTGAAAGAGTACTAGAAGCTATGGATGCATAGAAGAGCTATGGATGCTGCAGTATCTAATTGATATAAGTGTTTTTATCAAATTATGTTTTTGTTCTCTGTTAAAGAACGTTTGTAAATATGTATAAATTTTACTATTCACATTACACATTGATAACATATGAAAGGCATTGAATTAAAAGTATTTGAAAAAAAAATCAAGCATCCAATTTCCAGTACTTAAAAATAAGGAATTCAATATGAATTTGTTTATAGCAAATTTGATGTCTTGAATTAAATGTAGTTTGAATCAATTTTACGAAGCACTGTTATGATTTTGAAAAGATTTAAAAAGAAAGATAGTTAAATTGAAGCAAATAGAAAAGAAAAATGTTATTGAAATCAACATTTAGTTTTGGAAGCAAAATGTTATTTACTCGAAATTGCATTACTCAAAATAATTGCAGCAAGCAGCTGTTGCAAGACTTTAAAGCAGGGGTCTCCAAACTTTTTGGCTTACAGGCCATTTAAACAAAATTCGAGATTCACGGGCCAATACCCTCTTACCTTTTTCCAGGCAAACATCATAACACTTACATCACATTGTAATTCGGAATCACTGGTATCTTTTTTGTATGGGGTATAATTGTAATAGATATTACCTTCCTTTTTCAATTAAGAGATGTGATATTCCTAGAATCTTAAAAGCAAGTTTCAAATTGTGTATCAAATCTGCATTTTTCATCCGCCGAATTTGAAAAAAAAAAAAAAAAAAATTCAGCATTCTTAAGGGGGGGTAACTGGGTTATTAATACTTAGGTTGACAGACTAATATAATCAAAGTTACTTAAAAATTGTTTTTAAATTGGTTTATTTTAGTAGCTACAAATTTCATACCATTAAAAATTCCTACTTAACCCTCCTGGCGGCGCCCCTTTTAACCTAAGATTTCCAATGTGTGTCAGCACCAAAATACTACCTGTACCCGTAAAGAGTCAGTCATTTCTCAAAGGATTTTCACCCCCTTCTAATCCGCAGTGGGTGGAGAGTTTCTTCTGCTTCATTAGGGACCTCCTGGCATTGAAGGACAGCACACCTGTTCCCTCAAAGCTAGATGAAAAGATAATCTTTGGAATGCAGTTTCCATCGTTGTTGCAACTTACCACGTGTTATTTCAACCAGATTTTAAAAAAAGGAAAACTAATATGGATCTTATTTGAAAACAAAACGAAGTTTTTTTTAAATTCTAAATTGGAATATGTTCTAAATGTTGAAACAAATGGTTTTACATTTTGGTTTAAGATTTTATTGAACTGATTTCATATTTATTTTGTGTGCCCAGAGCAAGTATGATCCACATCCATCTAGGGCCTGTTTATGTAGCATGATCGTTGTGACTTTATCATCTTAAATTAGACTCAAAATATGATTAAATTATGGAAAATGTCGAATAATTTTCAGGAGGCCACTAAATAATGACGTTAATCTAATAGCTATGTCTAAATATTAAAATTAAAGTTTTGTTATACTCAGAAAGTTTC